>JAUDZF010000329.1:0-24376 GCA_030407055.1 Armillaria mellea | reverse complement strand
TGCGCTATCTCATAGCCGTCGTAGACTGTTGGATCTCATAAACCGTCTGCATAGCACTGGGTCTGTAGTTTTTCTAGTTACTCCGACCTTTGCCTCATTGATTATCGCTTCCCTCTTCCTCAGTGCCCAAGTAGACATAGACCTTCCTCAAATTGCTGTCATTGGGTCTCAGAGTGCGGGCAAGTCCTCCCTCATTGAATCGATTTCCGGTATTACTCTTCCTCGCGCGACGGGTACCTGTACAAGGTAATTACAGTCTGATTTTGCTTCTATGTATTACCCGTCTGATCGTCGTCATCCAGGTGTCCTACAGAGTGCCGTCTAGCTAACTCTGCCGAGACCTGGAAATGTATTGTATCATTGCGATTCATCAAAGACGTCAATGGCCAGCTGCTAGGTACAGCACGTAACGAGCAATTCGGCGAGATTATCTACGAAAAGGCTGAGGTCGAGGAGCGCATTCGACGGGCGCAACGTGCTATTTTGAATCCGAATAGACGTTCTATCGAGTTCCTCGAGGGTGAAGACGAGGATCTCTCCGAAAATCAGCTTTCATTCTCCACGAACTGTGTTTCGCTGCAGATCAGTGGACCGGGCGTGGCAGATCTGTCTTTCTGTGATTTACCTGGTACGTCGAGTGGTTATTCTAGCATGATCAGCACTCATACCTGCTATATAGGATTGATCGCGAGCGTTGGAAGCACAGGAAATAAAGGCGACATCAATCTTGTAAAAACCCTGGTGGAATCGTATATCTCCAAACCGAGTTGTCTGATTCTCTTGACGGTCGCGTGCGAGAGTAAGTCTTCGATAATTTAATCAAACATCTCTCTCAACGATCAATTTATAGCCGACTTTGAAAACCAAGGGGCTCATCATCTGGCCAAGACACACGACCCGGAAGGAAAGCGCACTATCGGTTCGTCGGTCCATCCTCAGAACTTTCTTTCAATTATAACCATCTCTGTTTCAGGCGTGCTCACGAAGCCGGATCGCATCGCACCCGGTGACGAGACAGGATGGTTAGATTTCATCCGCAACGAAAGGGAGCCTCTTGAAAAACAACTGGTACTGTGTAAAACAACCTTCGTCCTCGGACATCAAGAACGGCATAACCTGGGCCGAGGCGCGCACCAAGGAGAATGAGTTCTTCTCTATGACTACCTCTTGGGCGGAACTCGATCCCATGTACCAGCGTTATCTACGCACTGTGAACCTCGTCGAACGTCTGAGCAACATTTTGTCAGACTTGATCTCAAAACGGTAGGCCCCCTCCTCGTCGCGTCCGCTCGTCCAGATGCTGATATTTGAACCCTAGACTTCCAGACATCCAGCTGGAGCTCGAACGTGCTATCGAAGGAACCCAGGACCAGCTGGACAAATTACCAAAGGAACCATCGAAGAATCCCCTCCATGAAATTTCGGCACTCCTCTCAGAGTTTGCTGTGGACGTCTCGAGGCATGTCGAGGGTAGACCAGACGAGGAGGGGATCTTGCAGATGATTAGGCCGGCTCAGGAGCAATTCAAGCGGGATATTCGGGGGACAGTCCCGCAGTTCCGTCCATTTGAGCGGAGGGTTGTTGATAGTCAGGTATTCGCTACTCCGTCGTTCCTGAACAATGAGGAAGACGAAGCGGAGGATGACGAAGGCGATTGCATCTGCGTGGATGAAGTGTACACGAGGGCTCTTCAGTGAGTGCTCCGTCCGAAGCATGGTCATCTATTGATGTACCCTTTTTCAGTGCGTGCACTCGTGAGCTTCCTGGAAATTACCCATTCGTCGTACAGACGTCGTACATATTTATGTTCACCGACAAGTGGCATACCCCTGCCAAGGCTCTGTGCAGAGCTGTTTACAGCGTTCTCACCGACCATGTCAACAAGCTTATCACCAAACATTTCATTTCATTTGGACAGAATATCTTGGAGCAGCGTGTTCGGTAGGATCCTTTACTTTCAATATTCTTTCTATATGTTAACAAGCTGCTTTTGACAGGGTATGCATGCAGGAGCACCTAAAGAAACAACTTGAGCAGACCGAAGCCCGGGTCGATTGGCTCGTCAAGTTGGAAGACCGGCCATATACTCTGAATACTCACTATCTCTCTGATTACACCGAGAAGTTCCTTGCATACTACAAAGGAGCGAGGGGCAAGCAGAAACACGGAGACTTGGCCTCGGACCTAAAAATGTATATTCGCGTTTTTTTTCTCCAGCTTGATGCATGAAGGCTGATTTTGTGCCGCGATTTAGCGTGCGGGATTATGGTACTGTTGATGAGATTCTATCGTGCCTGAGCGCTATCGGCATTCACGGCGTTGAAGGTCCAGACTTGGCGAAGCTTCTTCCTGCAGACCACATGGAGGCGCCATTGAAGATAATGGCAGACGTTCGTGCATACTTCCAAGGTATGCCTTTTCCCTATCTGTTTAGCTTTTACGTCCTGACTAAGACTCATGCACAGTCGCCTACAAACGTTTCGCTGACAATATTCCTCTCGCTATCGACTACGACCTTGTTCGAGGCGTCGACCGAGGCTTACTGGGATCTTTATCCGAACGACTGGGGATCTACGGATCGAACGGCCAAGACATTTGCAAGGAGCTGGCCCAAGAATCACCCCAAGTCGCGGGTCGTCGTGAGGAATTGACGAAAAAGCTGGAGCGTCTGCAGACCGCGACCAAAGAGTTGATGAGGACTGGGTAAAAACATACCAGACTTTTGGGCTGAAATGTACAATAAAATAGATGCTTTTTTAAGTTTCCGTTTCTAGTTACGTGTTCATCATGCAAAGGCCGCTGCCGGCTCCTGCCCCAACACTACCAACATCAAAATCTTCGCCATTCACAAAGGCCCGGGTACATTGCGCCATCGTCACCGAGCTAGAGGTAAATTTGAAATTAATCAGTAACTCGATACATACGATAGGCTGCGGCAAGTGTACATACTTTCTCGATATCGGATCTGTCTGGTAGAAATTGCTGATGGGCTTCACATACGGTGCACCCGAGATCTTGGCACTCGCAGTCTTAGCAGCCAGGGCCCTCAACCCGACACTGGCAATGCCGACGGATGTCGGTTCGGTAACGTCGTACCGCACAAGCGTTGGCGAGATCTCCCACATACGATCCCGCAGCGTCAATACGTCATCGTACGGTAATGGTGATCCAACAACTTCTGAAAGTGCTCTGTAGGGACGTCAGTCAAGGAATAAGAAAAGCGGAGAAAATGCGGACCGTATAATCTTCCAGTCTTCCCGAGCAGCACCAGGAGCCGACACTGCTGCACGGCCAAGTTGTGACCTGCCCTCGGTGTTGATCCATGTTGACGATTTTTCAGTGTACGCAGTGGCAGGCAGGCAAACATCGGCGAGTTGAGCACCAAGGTCACCGTGGTGCCCTTGATATACAACAAATGCATCTTGCGGAATAGATTTGGGGTCGACCTCGTCAGCGTTCAGGAGGTAGATGAATTTAGGTTTCGTGGAGGAAGCCTTCTTCGAAGGAACAAAACCAATATCATAGGCAGCAGGTCGTGAGGCAATCTAGACAGAGAGATGATATCAGTATGCGACAGACCGGAGAAAATTGAGGACTGACACGTTGCAGAACACTAAAGCCATTCCATTCCGGAGCCAGGAGTATTTGCTTGTTACTCTCCACGAATTTCGCCAAGGCATTGTAAGAAGCTGCAGAGTCGGGATGTTCGGCAATCGAACTACCAACAATGATAAGAGGCTTCTTTGCCTGCGCAAATTTCTTGGTAAAGGCGCTCTTGCCTGTAACGAAGGCGTTCAGAGCCTTCGCGTCAGCACCGAGATATTCGTAACCATATGTCGTATCTGCGCGTTCACCGATGAAGCCAACTTCCAGTCCGGTGTGTAACCATGACTTCCGAATTCGAGAGTTCAGGACGGCGGCCTCATGTCGAGGGTTGGTGCCAACGAGGAGGATCACGTCGGCTTCCTCGACACCCGGGATGGTGGAGTTGAAGAGGTAATTTGAACGGACGTCGACACCATGAGTCGGAGCAGATGAGCCACCTTGTTGATCAAGGACAAGGTTATCCGATCCTAACCGGTTGACCAAGTCCTTCAAGGCTACCATGGATTCCGTATCAGCAAGGTGACCCACAACAGCTTGTATCTCGTTCTCCGTGGCGCCAGAAGCCGAAAGACCATTCGCGATGGAAGTAAGAGCATCCTCCCATGACGTTTGTACGAACCGATCTCCATTTTTAACAAGAGGGACTGTCAACCGCTGATACTTGAGTCCATCGTAAGAATAGCGTGTCTTGTCACTGATCCACTCTTCGTTAACATCATCGTTAGTTTTCGGTTGAATCCGCATGACCTGGACGCCTCTAGAGTCAACGCGAATGTTAGACCCTACGGCATCCATGACATCAATCGATTCGGTGTTCTTGAGCTCCCAGGGTCGCGCATTAAAGGCATACGGCTTGCTTGTCAGCGCTCCAACGGGACACAAGTCGATGATGTTCCCAGACAACTCCGAATTCATCATCTTCTCCACATACATGCCAATCTGCAAGTCATTGCCCCGGCCCGTTGTACCCAGCTCTTCGACACCCGCTACTTCGTTGGCGAAGCGGACACAACGCGTACATTGGATACAGCGATTCATGGATGTCTTGACAAGAGGTCCAAGGTCTTTGTTCTCCACTGCACGCTTGCCCGCTATCTCATGGAAACGTGTACGGTCGGAACCATAGCGCATAGATTGGTCTTGGAGATCGCATTCACCACCTTGGTCACAAATTGGGCAATCGAGAGGATGATTGGAGAGGAGGAATTCCATGACACCTTCCCTGTAAAAGTATTAGGCAATGGCAAAGGTCCAGTAAATTTCTCGGTGACTGACCGGGCGGCATGGACCATGGGCGTATTGGTATGCACCTTGGCACCTGGCATGGCCGGCATTGCGCTGCAGACGAAGATGAGGACAACGACCATTCGGAGTGAATATCTGTGACGCACCATGATGCAACAGCCTTTGGTGACCGCTCGACCTCCACTAAACACATTCTATCAAGGGCATTAAGCTTGTGTCCAATAGCAGGCGTAATTGACGTGTCTTACCGACAGTTCCCGGCAATGGCGAGCCTAGAAGAGATATGAGGGACGAAAAGTCGTGAAATGGGAAGGAAACGTACCGGTCATGGTAGCAGAATCTGGAGAAAAGAAAAATGAGCTAGTGGTCGTTGTTGCTACTGCTGAACGCACCGAGGTATAGCGGCACCAGCGGCCTCACATGCTTGAATAAGAGCGGAGCCTGCCAAAATCTTGTCCTCAGTGGCCATCCTAAGCTGATATCGTCGTTATGCTCATACCCTGTGGTACCGTCACTTCCTTCCCGTCCACGGTCAGAGTTATATCTGCATGTCGTGCAGATGTCGACGAGATATTCCTACGGCCTGAAGTACAAAGGTTAGAAAAGACCCCAAGGCGACAGCAAAGGGACGCACTGCTGGAAGGTGAAGATGACGACCCCACGACCATTCCGAGTCGACCCGCCGACGTTGGTCGCGACGCTGTTGAAACAATGCGCCACATGGCGAGCGTAGCAGTTAATCAGTGCGAGAAAATAATGTGTAGATGGGGCGCACGGCCCACGAGGAGGGAATAGCAGGAGCAATGGGGCCTACCCGTCGTTGTGGACTGACGAACAACGGACCAACCACCGTCCAGGGATTTCACTTTCCCACGATTTTTGCGCACGTGGCCATCCAGACCCTTTCTGAGCATTATTTTGGAATATTCGAGTAAATTTAATCCTGAAATAAAATTCCTAGGCGGGACACCGCGGCGGAATGGGACAATCCAGCCATCAAGATTCGTGAGCGTCGTGAACTTAACCATATCCTATGGCATCTCCTTGTAACCAGTCTATCCTCAGGCCTCTACATTCTCAGTCGAAAAGAAATATAATTAACTGCCAAAATGCCTGCATGGGAAAGTGTATGCATCAGAAACCTGTCCAAGACCTATCACTGATCCGAAGAACCACCAGAAAATCTACTATCAAAGCATTGTCCTGGTCCTCAGAATCTCACGTTCAACAATTCACTACTCGCACTCCGCAGCCTCTCCATCTTCTTCTCCAACTCCTTTCTCTTTTCCGAGACTTGTGGGTTCTCTTGCGCCAGCCTCTCACACAATTCCTGTCCTTCAGGCCTGTAAATCCCTAGTCTATCCGACAACGTCCCCAACAAGTCACGATTGAGACCCCGGACGAGATCGTGGTCAATAGCGAGGGGAACGATATCCGAGAATCGTTTGTACGCCACTGGTCCTCAGTCAGAATGTAACGCGCCGCTAGATGATACAGCTGCATACCTTGGAAATACGCTCGAACTTCTGCCATAATACTCAGCGCAGGCTCCATCTGATCAGGGGGAAGCAGTCTTGCTAAATCATTCGCTTTGATGCCCTCAATCCCAATGGCGCTGAGCGCGCTGATTGCGTTGGTAATATTGGCGGTCGTATACTGTATCGAGGTCGTCCGAGCGCCATTCTGAAACCCCTGAAGCTTCGAGATAACATCACCGTTAGATGCCCTCTGCCTGGCACCTTTATAGTACGCGAAGAACTTGGCGTTGTAATCCGCAAGATAGTGAGTATTGAGGGTAAACGGGAGATCCTCGAGAGAAAACAGCCAATCCACCTTTTCCTCGGCGCGCTCGAGTTGCTTCTTCAGGTAATCCTGAACATACACCCTGAAATACCAATTAACACGCTAAAAATAAAACAGATGAGATGCGCACTGAATACGTTGCTCCAGGGCACCTTGCCCATAGGTACCAAAGTGGCGGGTTATGAGTCCGTCTACATGCCGGGAGAGAATCCGATGTACAGCATGGCATAAAGCTTTTGCAGGCTTTTGCCACTTTTCGATGAACGTGTAGATGAAAGACGCCTTGACGATGAAAGGGAAGTTTCCGGGAAGCTCTCTTGTTCGAGCGCTACATTGATGTATACGTGAGTATGAGGTAGGTCGCTGTAGTGACCACAGACTCACTGAAGGGCCCTAGTCCACAGCTCGTCGATGTAAACGGTGTTACTATCATCGGGCAGGAATCCACCATCCTCAACAGGCCCGTCTGGTTTATCCCCTTCCCCGTCATCGTTCGAAAGGAAGTCGGGCCTTTCAAGGTTACGCTTTCCAGCATTCTTACGCTCAAAAGGTCGGAAATCCGGGGCCGTCGATCGAATCTCCCGCTGAAATTTCTCTTGCTCCGGTCGAATAGTCTGGATAATCCCATCCTCGTTCGGGATTCCCTGAATATGCGTCGCCAAATCAACGGTGAAAGAATGAAGCAGAGCCGAGATCTCATGCAGAGGATTCGAGGACGGGGCCTTGGGAAGGGTAGCGATCTTCTGGGCCGTATCTTGGATAGCAGCGTCCACCTCCTTTTGGATATCCGGTAGCCTATGAAGAGCAATCAGACGGGACGGAAGAAAGACACATACACACCCACCTCTTGGCAATGAGATCAGATAGGATAGAACTAAGTCGCGCGACCAAATTCGTGGTTTGGAGGTATCCTTTGTAGAAGGTATCGAGGTCCTTCCAAGGAGCAGTCGTGCGGAACCAGTTTTTCTCCTTCTCCCGAGCTTGCTGCCAAGTAATTCGTTGCCCGAGTTCAACGGAAGACGGCTGCTTCACGCAGTACCAATTGTTCTCGAGAGGTTCCCTTTCATTCCGTATGAATGCAATCCATCGATCCTCGTCCCCGCCAGCAATACGATCGGGCTTGGTGAGGACACCTTTAAACCGATGTTAGTAGGTCTACAGTTGTTGTATACAATGTCTGGCACTCATACCTATCGTCCTCTTCCCCTTAGGGTCATGCTTCTTCGCTAATGAATACGCTCCCTGGTTCTCAAAGTCGGCTACAATGGATATAAGTATCGAGAAAGTCACATGTGAGCCTGGGAAGATAGCCTACTTTCACAAGCCACCGTCAACAAGATCACACAGCTTGGCTTCGTGATATAGGACTCGACTAGGCTCTCAACCAGTTTGATATCGTTCTGGTTTCCGCCGGTGCTTACGCTTGCGATGAGCCCTAGCTTTGAATTAGACATATTTTATAAATTATTTGAGGAGTGCACCCACCTGGCAAATCGCAGAATGATAAGTCCGCCACATCAGGCCCGCTGATTTGGAGAGACACGCAATCAATGGAGAAGGTGAGCTGATTTTTAGCGAGATCTTTATCTTCCCCGACCAAAAAATCCCTCATTGACTCTTTAGGATTTAAGATCGCTCTCTGGGCTCTCCTAAGTCGCTCCTCCACCTGGCTCTTGTCGTAGATGGCTTCACCAAATTGTTTCATGTCGAGCTTGCCGTGAGCGTCCCCCATACGAAGGGAGACAACACATTTCCAAGGAGCGGAGGAATAGAGCAGTCGACACTCCGTCGGACACCTATCGAACAGCTTGAGAAGCAATGAAGTTGACGAATCAAAGAGAGTCACCTCGTGCATGTGCCACTAGCTCTAGGCAGGGTGATTCCGGAAATAGATTCAATCAGTGACGATTTCCCAGCACTCTGTTGGCCGATGACAGCGATCTGAGGCAGGTCGATATCTTTCTGTGCCCTAAAAAATATGATAAGCGTATTGACTGCACTAAGCGGCGAGGATGTCTGACCCTGTGTTACTCATACGATTCATTAAATCGAGAAGCTTTCTCCGTGTCTGGGAAAGCTTTCTGTCGGCAAGGCCTATGCCATTAACGTAGTCGTCGTCGTCGTCATCAGATGACATGCTAGACGGCGACGAAGGGACGGAGAAATGATCAGGGGTGGACATGATGGATGTAAGAAGGAAGAGGTGGACGCTGCGAGACCAGCTGTTCTCGAGGTTTTATGAAGGCTTAAGCATGCCGCAGTCAGCTCTTAGGCGCCAGCTAGTGCTCGTGCCCCATCTTTATCGATGGATGGACTGGATTAGTCGAAGGTTCTTTCCCAGGCCCAATCCAATATATCAAACTCAAGTTTTGTATCGACCTGTTAAATGACAAGGATTGAGAACAGCTCAAGCTTATTTGGAAAAGTAGACGTCGAACACAAATTCTGAGCTTTTCATAATAAAAAGTAACACACCTACTTGCTCAGCATTATCAGAGTAGAGATTTTCAGCGTAGGCTGAGCCAGGCAACGGCGATCATTTCTGGTCGAAAGTAAGACTCGGAGCGAGCAGATCAATAAAAGCGGCAACACAATGTGACGAAGAGGAGCAGAGGACGCGTGGCAGGGGCATTATCAAGCCATTGCAGGCGACGCGTAAGCCCCGGATCACGACGCGTCTCCTGGCAAATGTGACGCGTACATCCAGATGCCGGCGACGTTTACTTATGCCCTAAAAGACCTATTTATAGCTCAGTTGGTATATATAAAAGACTGAGAAATGAATGCAGAAATACCTTCCCGACCCAACCAGTTCTAGAACGCATCGCCTCCCGAAAGTTACTTGATTCCCACGCCCATGCATTGGACAGAGGCAACGACGATCGCTGCTGGTTGAAAGAAAGACTCAAGTAAGCAGATCGATAAAAGCGGCAACACAGTTGTCGTTCTAGTCACGGCACCTAGAAGTTCCCACGGACGTTCCTTGACAGTCCTATTGCTCAACGTTGCGATCAAACAAAACTTCGTATATTGCAAAGTTCACGAGATTTCCCCTTATAAAACCAAGTTCAAGTTCTTTCCTTTCTGACAAAGACTACGATATATCTGCTTTGATCAAATCGGCGGCTCTCTCTGCGATGATATAAACTGGAACCTGAGTATGTCCTGCAGGTACAAGTGGCTAGATATGGGATGAAGAAGAGGAATTGAGCTCGAAGGAATTTTATCCATAGAGAATGGCTTACCAGAACTGAAGCATCCACAATTCCAACTCCCTTTGCGCCCTTCAACTTCAAATCTGGGTTTACCACACCCCAACTCGCATCAGCAGGCGACATGCTTGCGGTACCCACAGGATGGAATGCACTGCCAACCCCATTCCGGAGATCACTTTCGGTGTTGTTCGCGGTGACACCGAGTATGTATCCATCCCAAGCCGCAGAGGTGACAAACTTCTTTGCACTCTCAACAGCATATTGCATAATGGCAATGTCCTGCGGATGCGAGAAATAATTTGGATTGATCAGGGGCGGGTCCAGAGAGTTCGTACTATTGATAGTGACATCCCCACCTATTGCCAATCATTTATCAGTGTTTGAAAGTGAGGCAAGGAGCAATCATACGCGACAAAGGACAGATGCCTGCTATAGTTATAGAAAAGAAGCTTCCGGGAGGAGGAGATTGGGATAGGATACCGTTCTAGAAGAGGGTCAGCTTTACCATGAGCCGAGTCAAGTGCGTTGGTCCTACATACAGTGAAGATAAACTCGTAGTGTGCAGTCTGATTTCCCGCGCATGGATCTCCATCCAATATACCGGCCACTTCAGGAACACGAAGGAACGCTGCCTGATTGGCTACTCCCGACGATAAAAAGCCTGTTCGATTTGCTTGCCATTCTACCAGGGTTTCTGCTTGAAAAGTCATGTTTCTGAAATAGATGTTCTCGATAGTGGATGTGTCATTAACGAAGAACCTAAGACCGGTGTATAAGGTGTGGTCTGTCAAGTTCTTGCCGACGTCGGGTAGATGGAGCCTTGGAGTGATTCCCAGAGCGGTCAGCTCGGTGTCATCACCGACGCCTGAGTGAAGGAGAATATTTGGGGTGCCAATGGATCCGGCAGAGAGAATGATTTCCTTGAGACCGACAGGCGCCAGTGCGTGCAGAGTTGCTAGACGAGGTCAAATCAGATTAAAAATCCTCAGGATGGTACTTCGAAGACGTTATCACCTCCTGCATCTTGGGTAAACTCGACAGCGTCGAATGTCGGCGGGACGTTAGTGTCGTTGGTTGACTGTAGAATCCGGGTGACGTGGGTATGGGTCAAGACGTGCAGATTTTGCCGTCCGATATACCTGGCTCCAAGATAGGACGTCTGCGAGCTACTTCGAGTCCCGTTTCCAATTGTGTATGGAGACCATCCTGTCGATGATCAAAATTTCGAATATTAGTATGATAATTCGCAATAGATCCGAGTCCCTACCGATTCCTAGATGGTGCCCAGAATTGTAGTCCAAATTGAATGGAAATTCGTCAGGGAGCTCTGATGTAGTTTGGATGATGCGACCATCCGTAGCGCGTGAGACTCCAGGGAGAGATACCGAGTTGATGCCGCCGAAACTGTGAATCGCAGGATCAAACTCCCCTGTAGTGTTGTGATGATCAGAGGGGGGGACGATCCGTTCATTCTATCATTGCATCAAGGTTAAATCGACACAGAAGGCAATGTAAACTGAAGATGGACCTTTCGAATGTATGGTTGCAAGGCCTCCCATCCCCAACCAGGATCGCCACTGATCTGGGCATACCGGTCATAATCTTGAGACGATCCACGTGTGTATAACATGTAATCTGGGAACTCGTCAGCTGAAGAGCTAAGCGACACCATGATAGAACGCACTGACTGCGCTACTTCCTCCTAGCCCAAACCCTCTAGAAAATGGAATAGAACGTCCGTTCAATCCTGGTTGCTCAGTTGTGGTAAAGTTCCAGTCCAAGGAGGTTCCGGGGGTTGCGCTAATGCAGAAGAATGGAACGTCGGAGAGGAAGATATCAGCCGTCCTAGAGATAGGTTAATATCAAAAAGTAGACGAGTGTATTTAGAAGAGAACTGACGATGTGCCAGCTTCAAGGACGAGTACAGAGATGTGGTCATTCTCTGTCAAACGGTTTGCGAGAACATTCCCCGCAGTTCCGCCTTAAATATGTCGTGCGAGGTCAGAGAAAGTGTAGTACTGGATGCAAGAGAACTAACCTCCATTTATAATGAAATCAAAACTCGATGTGGGGAGATCTTCAAACTTCTCGTATATGGCGCCAAGTGCGCTTGAACATAATATGAGGAGGGTGAAGAAAATGGTAGCCATAGGAAATCGACGTACTGGAACAATATTGGCTTTATATATGTATTGTACTATGTAAATCCTCCGTCATACCTGGGGAATGACTGTGCACATGATGAATACTTGATCCTAAAAATGTGTTAGGACCGACCACCACTTGATTACCATTGCTCGGCGCCACATCTTACGATTCTTTATCCGCAGCAGTTAGATATAGTCGCGGAGGGGTGAGATAACCCACGGCCTTCTGTTCCAGACGATGTTGAAGCACCCCCAATGACGTGGTTTCCATTCAGTTGCGGCACTTGTAATGCTGAGGCTACGGAACGCCATTAATTGATATGAGCGTCATACATCAACTGATGATACAGCGGGAAGAGAAGGTGACTCTTAGCCTGATTTTTTTTACCTTCGAATGAAATCCAGATTGGAGCAAGAGTACTCGCCTTGACCTTAGTGTCCGCAGTGCCCATGCCCGCGATACCCTTTACACCAACATAAATAGGCCTTTGCCAAGTGCTTTGTGCTCAGACTCGGGCCGCGGGCGCGGTCTCAAGGACTGGTATGAGACGTCTAGGGAAAGTAAATAAGAGAAGGCCCTCGATCAAAGCTAGATTGTGAACTTACAAACTGGGGGGCACAGTCATTGTGATGCGAAGGGAGTCGAGGCAGTTAGCAGAGGATAAATGGAACAATATAGAGGCGAACAGTAATACCGGTCATAGTAAGTAGCGTCAAACAAGGTCCAAATTGTCGTGAACCAATATCAGTAGCAGATCTTCTCGTGGACGATCAGCACACCACGCTGTTTCAGAACCGGCACCAACTTCTCCAAATCTTCTCTTAGCTTCACCACATTGATCTTGTCGCAGCCTTCCTCCCTGTGTCCCAAAAATTCGTGTGTTGTTGAAAGCTCGATACGAAACACAATTAGGTGCTTCATAGTTCCAAAGACACCCTCGCATCGCTCCCAAATGTGTATCGCATCTTCCGCCAACAGCTTACCGCCATCACATAAGAAGATGGACAGCGGATTTCCTCTGTACGGCTTTCGCCAAACTACAGGTTATCAATATACTAATTCCCCACGTCAACATCAATATCGATGAGATCAGCCTTCATGCTGCAGATCAGCGACATCGCGACGCTCAAGGGCGGAACATCGCCTGCATGCGTAATTTTCAGCTTATCAAGATTCTCCAGCCTTGGGATCATATCGGTCTCTCCTTCTGGGGCTACAGTGATGATAGATTCACGCCAACCACGTAAATCTAGCATGTCGAAGAGAGCGGGTCAGTGCTCCACGTCGCAGTCCTGCAGATCAATTGACTGAATTATCGGCTTTCTCTCTGGATCGAGTATGGTCTGATCTCTGGCAATGAGATCGCCTTGTTTAACTACTGGGAGAGCATTAAGTATGGGAAACGGACATGCAAGAGCTTCCGGCCTAGGATTTGAAGCATGGTAGCGAGTTTGGAATACTTTTTGAGGGAGAGGGAGCTAAGGGCGACCGAGGTAATTGGGCATTTAGCAAGTAGGCGAATGATATGGGGGGGGGAGTGAAGAGAGATTTAAGTTCTTCAGCTCAACAGTGCTTGAATTGATGGTCACCATGAAGATGAAGCTCAGATCGTGGATCGTGGACAAACGTCGGAATAGGTTTATCGTGAGATGCTCTACATTGCGTGTGTCGATGGAACTGTTGCGAGACAGTTTAGCGAATCGACACAAATCGGTCTTGTTTCTGAGCTTTATGACGTGAAACATATGATATCGCGCTCGCGGCAGCCATAATTCGGCAACAAGAGCACAGTTCGCAAGGCTAGGCATTCGGGAATTGCGATCATCTTCGGCCACATGATCAATAACTTGTTCGACAATTACTGTAGGAACCGACGTCATTGTTGAAAGCCTATGTATCAGACTGTCAGAGAAACAGGACACTCGGGAGGAACCGTAGCACACCAAGGGAAGAATTCTTCGACTGGGAATCACTGCCACCGAAGAAAGTTGTGATCTCCGACAAGGTAAGATCTACAAAACTAACCCTGTAAGCTGAAGGTTACTGACATTCGGATGTCATGTTACGCACCGCAAGTTTGCAATCTGCCTGTCTTGAAGGTAGAGGGAGAGACAAGGTAAATGAGGCGTATAATCTCGCCGTTTTAAGCCACGCGAACTTTGTGGCCATATATAACTGCAGCGAGAAACTAATTTCCGATTGTAATTTTCGACAAATAGTGGATGTCTTACTTCGAGCATTGAAGTTAATGTTTAAGGTGCCTAATCTCGGCATTATTATGCCTGCTGCAGAATGGTACCGGGTGCAAGTGAGGTACTGACTTGGACGTAGTCAATATCGGCAAAACCTCCTGATCATTTTTCGGAAACGAGAGACCCAAGACGAACAAATGGAACCATTAATGAGCAGCTCAGAAAAAGGAGGTAAAAGGGAAGACAATTGGGACTGTTAGCAAGTAAAAAAGAGTCGAAGCTCTCTGGTCCGTCGATCGATAGTTGTGATGGTGAGACGAAAGTTGGGTTCGGCTAATCCCGATGACTCTCTTCATCACACCACCATCTTCTTCTCCTCACCGGCGTATCGCAAACGCGAATTATTTGCAGGCGATGCAGTGAACTCCACTTGCTGCGACTCCAGGTTACATACCCTGACTGCTGCATCTACGACATGACCTGCACGAACAGAGAGAAGCAAGCTTCTATGCGCCGTCTTGAATATTTCTAACCGCATACAAGCAGCCTATACAGCTCGCAATACAGATGAGGCAACAATGGGGAGAGGTGTCGTCAGTATAGGTGTGTCCTCTACCGCTTCGGTACCCATGGATTTGTACAGATAATATCTTTGTCCAGTGCTCAAAAACTGTCAAGCTCAATCTTCTTCAAAGCTCTGTTCCTTCTGCACGTCTTCCAGCCAACTGAAATCTCGACCTTGTTCCTTCGCGCATTCCTCGCACGTCGCAAACAACCATCCATTTGAAACAGCCAAATTGCCCGGTTTACCACATTTCTCGCATACTTTTGCCGATTTCTCTTCCATTTCTTGCAGATATCTCTGGGTTTCTGGATCCCCGTCCTCCACGTAGATTCTCAACTTTCCAAATTTTTCCTTGATTTGGATGAATGCGACGTCCTTTCCTTTCAGCTGGTTGCAGATCTGGCGGATGAGTCCTTCCCATCCTCTACTGCACTCCAACCCCCATTTCTGCATCTCAGAGCTAGTGAAGAGGCTTGGATACTCCGTCATGAGTTCGGTTTGTCATTCGGGGATTTTCCGCTTGAAGAAATCCCTGGACCCTGGATGATCAGAATAGCTTTGAGGAGTGAGAAATGTGACTCACTGGCTGATGTCGGTCTGGACCAAACCTCGCATGGCGCCTGGATCAGATTGCATTGAAGGTAGAAAAGCAGAGGGTACGGAGTTCTCGTTGACGGAAGGAATGATGGGCGGAGACGCTGAGGACCGCAAAAGGGGCAACGTGGCCGGCCATCAAACAGATTCTAATTTCCTTCGGATATTTTATAATCGTCCACTCTTCCACCCAGCCGTCTCTTCCTCTGAAGTATTACGCGAGACGCATGTTCACAGCTACAGATAGCGAGGGCACCATCTCTCTTCATCCCACCGTCCTGCACCGGCACACAGCAATTCATTCGGAGGCGGTGTATTGCCGTTCATCCGCTGGGGTCCAGACAGCCCACCAACACGGCTTGCATCGAGAAGAAAAGAGTAAGCATTTCTTCAACGGTGTTCAACGAGTTCTGAGTCCATAGCCAACTTTAAACAGCTCACTCATCCTTCTCATAATGAAAACAGCAGAAAAATGTCTCTACTTTTGTGACCCAATGAGGTCGATATTGGAAACGGTATATAAAGGTCTATATCATAGATGCGCTACGGGGTAATTCCATTACCCACGAATTTGACACCGTCTCTCAGCGCCAGCCTTCAGGACTTGCCTGCAAATTAACAGGGTTCAACTTCCCAGCTCTGCTCCTGCATATCTTTTACCCACTTGTATTCCTGTCCATCCTCGTTCGCACATTCCTCACACGTGGCAAACAACCGGCCATCTGAATCGGCCAAATCACCCGCTTCACCACATTCCTCACATACCTTTGCCGACTTCTCTTCCATCTCATGCAGATACCTCCACGTCTCCTCGTCTCCGTGTTCTACGTATATCCTCAGCTGGCCAAATTTCTCCTTAATTTGGCTGAACACGACGTCCGTTCCTTTCAGCTTCTCGCATATCTCGCGGATGAGTCCTTCCCAACCTCTTTCACATAGCAACCCCTGTTCCCGCATTACGGAGCTGGCAAAGAGACTTGGGTACTCCATCATGAGATCGGTTTCCCATTCAGGGGTCTCATACAAATCCCTGAATGATTAAAATGGCAGATTTGAAGAGTGAAAGATATGACTTACGGGGGGAGGTCGTCCAAGTACTGCGCGGTGGGCTGCATCGAGAGTGTTGTCGAAAGGAGATGATGAGCGTCGTCCGGATGAAAACTTTCTTGGTCATAATCAAGGTGAAAACGGTAATGTGGCAGTGGACAACGATCGATCTCGGTCTAATTTCTATTCTCAGCTACCGTGTCTCGCCCTTCTTGTCCTGTTATCTATACCCATGCCCTTTTGAAGTGTTGTTCTGAACGAATATACACAGTCGCATGCACATTTTCGAGCTGTTTGAATTACAGGGACGAGTTGCTATGAAACAACGCGTTTCGTACGTTTCTCCCACTTTCTTTTTCAGCCCGCTTTTCATTCTCGCATATAGAACGAAGTCGTTGACATGTACATTTGAATATCGGTTCTTCAAAGTATTGCCTCATCGGACGTTAACGCACAGCGCTGCGTTTAGATCGAAAGTCCCGCCTAACGTCCTCCGTCCATCTATGCCTAGTTTTCCTCCTAGGATTCGACAACGAAGCGATCGCAAAAGATTCCTTGCGCACAGCCCTCTAGTGAGGAATGCCCACATGTTCACAACCGGGGAAGTCGCCACTATGGAATACGACTAAGGTGTCTGTGACAAGTCGACATGAAGCACGAGCTGCACCAATTTCACCCTCGTTGAGCTCAGGTTGTGAGCGCGCCTCTTTGGCCCTGTCTTCAACTCATTCCTGAGCTGGTCACAACCGCATAGCCTTCCCGAGCTGCGTCGACTCCTGCACCACTGATCTCGATGGTGCCCTACCTGACCCCATCGGAGCCGGAACTAGTATATCCCTTCCTCGTTGCAAGGCGCAGCGGCTATTTCATGTCTTATGCACCCAGAACAGATAGATGGCAAACATTCTGCTACGAAATGTTCCGATGTGATTTGCAACCGCGTGTACAACCTCTTGATCTGCTGAGGTTATTACCCGATGCTGCGCTGCGGTGTTATGCTTGCGTCATCTCGTTTTTGAGATGTATAAAGAATGATCTTCTACCATAGAAGGTTCAGCGGTCCCGCCGAGTGTCCATTTCAATTGATGGCTGCAGAAATTATGCATGGACGAGAAGAGTATTGTGCGTATTTGCATTATCAGCAGCGTAGGGATGAGGCTCTTGCGACGGTATGGGTCGGAGGCGAGTACAGGGGTGATACACCCAAGTTAGCCTGCGACACGCGAGGCGTGGAACAGGGACAAAATAGCAGGCCTGTTTCCGTCGGAGCGGACGTTCCATCTGACGTAAGGGACATTACTTTCGGCGTTGTACGTGATCCAAGGCTTCGTTGTCTTCGAGCTCCCTGCCGGGTAGCCACTCGTCGTGGTCCGGACCGTAGCCAACGTAACGCACGAGGTAACGCCAACCCCGACCCCAACGTCGCGCGTCGACAATCTTTTCGACGGCATATTCTTCGGCGCCTTCAGCGGTGATAATAGGTCCGGGGTGAGCGGGTTCGCGGAGCGGGAACAATGCTGTGTTGTTCGCAAGGTGTGGTTTTAAGAGAGATGCATGGAAGGTGGAATGGATGGAAGAAGAAGGTATGTCGAGTGTGTAGACTGACTTCTGGGGATTAGCATCAACGACAGTAAAAGGGCCATCGAATCGAGGCATGAATTTTGTGCAGCGTTTGGAAAGGCCATGAACATATTCTTGTCTCCGATTCTTAGTGGAAAGCATGACACGGTCGCCGATCTTGAAGACAATGTCTGGTGCACAGTGATGGTTTGCGAAATGAGACTGAGTGATTTTCGCAGTGATGAGGCTATCTGTGGCCTCCTTCACATCGAGTTCAAGGTGTTGCATAAATGTCTTTGCATCCACCGAAATTTCAGGAGGGGTAATCGCCGCGAGAGGGGGCATGAGACGTGGAGAATGACCAGATTTGAGTTCGAAGGGGGAGAATCCGGTGGATGCATTAAGGGTGTTCATGATCGTGAAACGTACGAGTCTGATCTTTGATGACCAACCCTTCTGATTGCGATCAACATAGAAACGGAGAGCCTGGACAACAGTTTTATTCGTTCGTTCCAAGGCGCCATCGGATTGAGGGTGCCAAGCAGTGGACATGTTGTGTTTAACGCCAGCGAGTCGGGCGAAAGCCCTCCAAAATTTGGACACAAAGAGTTTGTCGCAATCACTGATGATTTTGGTAGGCATCCCATTCTCACAGTACCAATAGTCGAAAAAGACTTGGGCGAAATCTTCAGCTGTACCATTAGTCTTCCAAGGGACAATCTGGATGTCAGCACCAAGCTGGTCTGTCATCATGATGATGGCATCGAACCCATTTTCGGCAGGTAGGGGACCCACAAAGTGGATGGTGACAGAGCGAAAACATGCATCAGGGACAGGAAGGGAGTGGAGAGGTCCAGGCGACTTTGATGTCCTGGACTTGTTTCGCTGACAGGAGGAGCAGGAGGGTACATATGATTCGAGGAGGTCCTTTCTCATATTGGGCCAATAATAAGACTCTTGGAGCATGGCATATGACTTGTCTCCACCAAAGTGACTGAGAGAGTTGTGTGCAAGTGTGAAGAGCTGTTCCAGAATGCTGTCAGTATGTGGTACAATGAGACGGTCCCCAAGGAACAACAGTCCATTGGAGAGGGTGGCATTTAATGGGGCCATCTTGTTTTCAAGGTCCTCGAGGAGGTGTGAGCAAAAGGGATCAACAATGTATCCCAGCTTGATCTTGTGTAGGATCATTGGATCTGATTGGATTGTGAATAAGCCGGCAAAGTCGGAGGGGAAATCAGAGGGTTCATCGTTGACAGGCATGCGAGACAGTGCATCAGCCACTGTATTGTCCTTGCCCCTCACATAATGGAGCGTGTACTCATACTGTTGAAGAAACTCCATCCAGTGGGCCTGTCTTCTGGAGAGGTCGGCTTGCATGTCAAAGTTTTGGAGGGTCTTGTGATCCATAAAGATATGGATATGTGTTCCCAACAGGTCAACCCGCCAGTGTTTTAATGCATGGATAATAGAGAGGAGTTCTTGTTCATGAGTAGGATAATTCAGTTGAGCCCCCTTGAAAGTGACTGGTCATGTGGATTCCCAAGATTTTCCGAAGCTAAGCATTGCCCCTGTGTGTCTTTTGCTAGCATCGCAAGTCATGAAAATTTTGTTGTCACCTGGATTTTCATAGTCAATGACCATAAGGCAGTCTACACCAATGATAAGCTTTTTGATCATTTTGAAAGCGGTCTGGTGGGACAGGGTCCAGGTGGGGAAGAGCCAGTCATAGTGTTTCTCTGTCAGCAGGGTGAGGATGGACATGTACTCCATGAGTTTTGGGAGAAAGTCAGCAATATAGCGGACTAGCCCTAGGAATTGGCAGACATGCTTTGCAGATTTAAGGCGAGGCCAGTTCTCAATTTTAACAATCTTCGATTGGTCAGGTTTGATGCCTCGTCTTGAGATATGGTGCCCAAGGAAGTCAACCTCTGTGAGAAACAAGGAAGTTTTCTTAGGAGAGCAGTAGAGGTTTGCGGCTTTCAGGGCCTCAAGGACAGTTTCAACATTATGTGCATGTTCCTCCAGAGTTGTAGACCAGATAATGATGTCATCCAGATAGACATGGCAGATTTTCCTGATCAGAGGCCAAAGAGCCAGAGTAACTCAATGTTGATGTGTAGCTGGGGAGTTTCTGAGACCCATAGGCATTACCACCCATTCCCAGAGTCCAAACAGAGTAAGAGTCACAGTATATTTGATGTTGTCAGGGTGGACCAGTGTTTGGAAGAATGAGTTGGTCATATCAATCTTCCCCCAGAAGCTTCCTTTGGTGCAGTCTGCTAGGATGTCACTGATCAAGGACATAGGATAATTATCAGGGACCATGGCTGTGTTGATTAATCTGAAATCATTCACCCATTGAGGCAATACAGTAGGGTCAGCCTTCGGTATGATAAAGGATGGAGATGCATATTCTGAGGAGGAGGGACAGATTCGTCTGGCACATTCATGTTGGTCAATGAGAGTCTTCCAGGCTTCATGGTATTTGTGGGGACACAAATACAGTCTTGACACAGTGATTTTTGCATGTGGGCACATAAGGATGCAGTGGTAGACAGTAGTGGGTAACTTGGTGACATGAGGAAGTTTGGACAGGAATCTATCATTGAATTTTGACTTAACTTTCCTGTCAAGTTCTGCGAGTCATTCCACTTCCACTAGAGAGGCCACTCGAGCATGAAGAGCAGCAACCATACACAGTTGATCACATTCAGCAGTAAATGGAAGTAACTTATCCCTCAACCCCGTTGCTTTGAAGTACTCAGCCAGTTCACAGAGCAGGGGAGCATGAACAACCTGAAGTGTCTTCCGAATGCACATAAGCTCCAGGGCCAGTTTCTTGCACTCTGCCATGGCCACAAGGTGACTCGCATGGGAGGAAGAATCCTTAGGGTATGAGGGGGGTTTGACAGTGTTGATGTGGGACAATGAAGGGCCTAGCAAGTTAAAGTTGCAGCCGGGGACAAAGGCAGTATGTTGACCATGATCAATGACAACTTTATTGTGGTATAAGAAGGGAGAGCCTAAGAGAAGGTCATAGTGGAGGGAAGGACATATTATGGCGAAAATTCTAGTTGAAGTCCATGAGTCTTTGGAAAGCCAGAATCTAACACATTTATCGAGCTTCTGAGTGAGGGTGGAATCTATAATGGAAGAGAGAGGAATCGGGTGATGCAGTTTGTGAGGATGTAATGTGAGGCAAGTAGCAAAATTGGTGCTAATCAAAATCAATGTCGTCAGTCAGAGCAGAGTCAGAAGAGTTCCCAATCATATCTTCATTGTCAGAGAGAGCAGACAACGATGTGGTGTGAAGGGTGAGTCCAGCAATGATGGTCTTCTTGCGATCCTTGTAAGCCTTCTTGGCTGTGATACCATCAGCTTCTGTGAGGGTACAATAAGTAGCAGGGTCCAGGGAGCCTTCTTTACAGTCAATGCCAATATGGTCAGTGTAGAACTGGCAGCAAACAAAACACCCAAGGTGTTTCATGAGTGTTGGGATTTGCAACTTCAAGCTTATGCCGGAAGATTCCCGAACATTCAGCTTAGTAATTTGTTATGATACTTGGATAATTTTAGGTACTTGAGGTAGAATATTCTAGATACTTTTGTAGTATTTAAGGAGCTCGTTCCGAGCTCTAGTAGCTAACAATTTTCAGTATTTACCTACTGCAAGCCTCCCACTGCTGTGGTTTACAACAGGTTATGGGCCCCGAGCCCCAGTAGAAGTCTCATCTTGCACATTCATTCTCTTTCGGACCACCCGAGCCCGGCTTTTTAGCCACATGTTGATCACCGGAAGTCCTCTTTAGGCAGGTGTAAAAGTCCTTTCTAGGCCACTGTAATTCCTCTTTAGGTTGGTGCAGATTTGCAGAAGTCCTTTCCAGGCTGTCGTAATTCCTCTTTAGGTAGACAAAGTTATCAAAAGTCGTTTCTACGCCACTGTAAATCATTTCTACGTAGGTGAAATATCGTCATTGTCGCTGTAAACCCTTTCTAGGTTGGCATTCCATTTCCGAAGTCCTTTTTAGGCACCGTATTTTTGCCTTTTCAGGCACATTACATCACATTTTCGTTACCTTTCGTTACATACCATCTCATTACCTCCAGTTATGGAAGACCGGAGTAGCAACCGTTTTGATCTCCTGAATGAGGAGAATTACTTCACTTGGAAGTACCACATGGAAATGCATTTGATTCGGAAGGATTTGTGGGGAATAGTTTCAGGTATAGAAACCCGTCCTGCCAGTGGAGTACGGACGCAAGTAGTCTGGGACAAGCGCGCGAGGCTTGCTGCCGCCAAGATCATTCTCCATGTGTCTGATTCCCAGTTACCGCTAACTCGGAAGACCATGGACCCTGTCCAAATGTGGCAAATTCTGAAGGAATATCACGAATCCTCAGGATGGGCTAACCGTATGACCATTCTCCGTAAATTTGTTTCTCTCAAGATGGAAGAGGGAGCACCTATACAGGAGCACATCAATGATTTCAATAAATTGGACCAGTCCCTCAAGGATATTGGAATCACTCTGACAGACATGCTTAGGATGACTATCCTATTAGCATCCCTACCTCCTAGCTACGAGAACATTGTTACCACCATCGAATCATACATCAAGGCCAATACTGACCCTAGCGATCCAACGCATGGTCCAGACTTTGATTATGTCACTCGCCGATTGCTCAATGAAGAGCGCCGCCAGAAGCTGAATTCACCGGAAAGTGATATCACATTAGCAGCGCGATCATTCAAGGGCCGACGTGCCGACCCGGCCACAATTACTTGCTATGGATGTGGACAGAAGGGCCACTACAGAAACAAGTGCCCAAATCTTGCCTCAGGGGGAGAATATCCATTAAAGGCAAATGTTGCAGTTGAAGAAGATACAGATTATGCTTTTTAGGAACTTGAAGTTGAGGGGGAGTGTTGGGATTTGCAACTTCAAGCTTATGCCGGAAGATTCCCGAACATTCAGCTTAGTAATTTGTTATGATACTTGGATAATTTTAGGTACTTGAGGTAGAATATTCTAGATACTTTTGTAGTATTTAAGGAGCTCGTTCCGAGCTCTAGTAGCTAACAATTTTCAGTATTTACCTACTGCAAGCCTCCCACTGCTGTGGTTTACAACAATGAGGAGCTCCCTTTCAGACTTAGTGAGATGAGGGGGTCTAGTCTTGCTGCCTTTCAGCAGTCCACTACCAGTGGAGGCCTCAGCAGTCTTTTCAACAGTGGTCGTAGTGTCGGTTATGCCACAGGGAGGGCAGGAGGATTTGGAAGTGGATGACGTGGCAGAGGAAGAGGAGGATTGGGCCAACAAGGCCTGGAACAATTTCTTCCCATGCAACACCTCATTGCGGAGGTTTTCATTGAGCACGTGGACTTCTTCAACCCATTTATCAAAGTCCATGATATTTTCCATTTCTTTTGCATGGTTAGCATGGAGGTACACTTTGCCAAGGTCCTCGGACATCCGCTCTTCAAGATGCATTCGCATGTCATCGTCTGCCAGGTAGGAGGGGAGGCCCAAGAGGTTCTCAATGGCCACACAAGCATGGAGCTGGAAATCGAACCAAGTTCACTTTCCCTGTGCCATATTCTGCTGTTTTTGACTTGGACAAACCAGTTATTGGGTAGCCATTTAGACTTTGATCAGTTCCATCCTGCATTGTGTTCCTCCCACTGCAGATGAAGGCATCACCAGCCTTCCTGATCCTGAACCTTCTCTGCCATCTCTTTACCGACCCTGATTCCTCTTTCCAAAATGCCAAGAAGCTCATTGCTTCAGAGACTTTGCTGATAGAGTGGATCAGTTAATTAACAACCAAGACTTGCTTCTTTCTGACATCATGGACAACACCCAGTATAAACTATTGTACACAACACTTTCCCAGATTTTGCAGACTGCTGCTCAGGAGTCCTTTGACCTTCCACAAATGCCACAGGTCACACTCACTAAGCCCAGGAATGCTCTGATTTCTGTCATCCTTCGTGAATATTCTCGGGTCAATAGACTAATCTCTGCACTGAAAAGGCAAACTTTGCCTGATCTGTGTAACTGCAATCCTTGGGTTTACCGTTACTTGTCTTTGATGCCAGCTGAGCATGATGCTGCTTTGTCCTTTTGCCAGGACTTGCACCGCACTTTGTCCAGACTCCAGTATCATGCTGAACGTGATGAATGTGAGCGATGCCGAGGTCTTTTTGCTAGGGTGAAGTTAAATGCATGCCTTCTTGGAGGCTCCTCCAAACATCTATACTATCCCCAACAAGGGGAGGGTCCTCCACCTGTTCTGTCATCAATGTTCGGGCCTGGTGCTCACCCAGCCTCTAGCCAATACATCAGTGGGGCAGAAAATGTCAAAGCCTATACTGTTCAATATTTTACTGACCTGTA
>JAUDZF010000328.1:0-24413 GCA_030407055.1 Armillaria mellea | reverse complement strand
CGCTTCGAATTGCGAATGATAACAAATCAGTCGCCGACTCATATTTTTCTATCTAGCTGCGTCACCGTGGTTTCGACTCATTTTGGAGCCGAAGTTTCCTACAGCAAGAATTGGGTGTTCCCGGGCGACTTCCTGTGGTACCAACGCTGGAATGACATCCTTGAGTTGGCACCTCAGTTTGTCGAAATCGAAACGTGGAACGATTACGGGGAATCCCACTATATTGGGCCGCTATCTTCCCCTCACACCGATGACGGAGGCTCCAAATGGGTTAATGACATGTCAGTGATTCGACTTCATTAACATCTTCTTATTTGTCTCATGGTAAATGTGATCATAGGCCTCATTCGGGTTGGCTCGAAATGTCAAAGCCTTTCATTGCTGCATACAAAGCAGGTTCCACATCAGTATCCAACTACATCACCGACGAGAAGCTCATCTACTGGTATCGACCACCCCGCGGGTATTAACTGCGGACTCCACGGATACAACAACTGGGGACCGGCTAACAACGCCAGTGGAATTATTTCCAACGGCCGCACCGAACGGTGGGAGACTCTGAGCGACAGCGTCTTAGTCGTGTCCCTTCTCAAATCACCTGGAACTGTCACGGTAAAACTCCGGGGGTACGCACTTACACCTACACTGCTCCCGCGGTGCAGCCCGCGTTTTTCCGTGCCCATGGGCATCGGTGCGCAAGCCTTCTTGGATTAAACCGGAACGGCAATACCGTCTTTAGCGATACAAGTTTGAAGCAGATTGTCACAAACTGTTATTTGCGGCATCTACAACTTCAACGGCCTACGTCGGCACTGTCCCCGCCGGGGCAGTCCGACGCTCTTGGCTCAGATGGCTTGGCTAACTTCGCGAATGGCCTCAACGTTGCCTGTGCGGCTCAGCCCCTCATTGCTGCTAGCCCCCCTGCCACTGTTGCCATCTTCGCAACCGGTACACCTACGCCTGCCCCTACATCCAATATATAATCGGGCTTACAGCAGTTTCACAATGCCAGTGAGGCGTTATCATTCTTAATTCTTATGCATTCCTATTCCTGCTCGTGTTTATCACTTTATTGATTGGCGTCGTACGTTTTTTAGAAGTAGGAATTAGTGTTGTTGTAACTATTGTAAGTAACTGTTGTATATACACTGTAAATGATTCCCAGAAAATCTTTTCTCTATTCCTTCGACGCAAGCGGATATAGGCCAGAATTATTCGGACTTGACTGGTAGTACATGACGCGTGAGTCAATATGAAGGGTTGGTTCATCACCTTCCTGCCTTTGTGAAGTAAAAGAAATGTAACAGACACAACGGGCCCAAAGTGCTTTAGAGTGACACCCAATCATCCCCAAATATGCAAATTATGCTGTCCTCTGAGCATGGTTTTCATTTACTTACGGCCTGTCGTCCTTTCTTAACAAAGAGACCAAGACTTTATTCGATTGACACGAGCTACACTATACGTGACTTTGGCAAGAGAAGTTCCATTTTCACATCGGTATTTGTAAAACATCCAGCCGAACGAGTGCGCGCGGACATTCTACAGTGAGCTTCTTCACGAAAGAACGATGGAGTTCGCCATGTTGAAGAGTATTGTAAATTTCCGTGTGTCATACATGGTGCTGTACAAGAGACCGACCCTCGGGGAGTGGAATAGAACACCCTGATACCTAATATTGCCAAAGTAGTCAGCCGTCGATCGTCGACTCTCTCAATGACTTTCAAATAGACTTACTGCGTTTCGTGTTATCGGAATTCGAAGGATCGTGAACAACGGCAATGGATGCTGCAAGCAGGCTGTTGTTACTTCTTTTAAACTTTTCACTACCAGAGAATACTCACTACCAAGTGCAGGTGTCCTAACGCCCGGTAGTATTGGGCACCAACGACATATCCAAAAAGTTGCCCGCCTTGTGAGACCTGTCCCTTGGAAGAGCCTTTGACGGATCTTCCTGAGGCTGACTGAAGAGTCGGTATTGATTGTCGGTGCTATTTTGAGCCCCCATATGAATCGTGGCGAAAGGCCCGCGCATGACCGGGCCATTGAACCCGGATACAGGCTCGAACTTGGGAATCAGGACGTTTAATCCGTTTCGCAACTCTCGCCTCATGTGGACCACATAGCGGCCGGGCGCCTGGTTGTACATGATACAAACACAGTCAACGGTATCGGTTCCGGTTGTACGGATCTGTTTCTGAAATGTTATTCAGTTAGACTATGGACCATTGCCAAGCGATATAGAAGGATGCATACCGGTCCACGAAAAGGCTGACAGGGTTGTTCGCGCCATTGCCGAGGTCATAGGTGACAAGGGAAGGGATGCTCCATTGTCCAAACGCTTTCTGATACACGCAGTCTTATTTTTATGAGAAAAACATAGATGAAGGGTGATACACAACTTACAGATCCTCTGCGAAGAGACAAGACAATGTCAATACCGTTCGAAGCAAAGAAATACTATCTTACATTGTCAGGTGCTTGATAAAACAAAAAAGCGGTCTGATAATCTTGACCAGTAGTCACCGACGCGAGAGATGATCCCATTACTGGCGCAATTGCGCTGTTGCTGGTGGTCTCTGGTACAGTATTGACGCCGATATGCGCACGGCCTCCATTCTTGTCAATCCTCCACTCAAACAAGTTGCCGTTGTAGCCTTGATAGAAGATAGAAGATTGCTGACTCGTTTCAGAGAAGTCGCGCTGTGCAAAAATAAGTATTCAGCGTGCGGTTGCAGCTATAAAGAGATAAACCTACCCTGTTCGCAGCAATCTTGGAATCGCGATGTCCATAGCCAGAGCTGAACGAACTGATTTGCGAGGTGGTATCCGACGAATCAGTACGCCTCAAGGTGACGATGCTTGGGGTCGTTTCTGCAGGCTGCGCGATCAAGCAGTAGACATAGTCGAAGCTCGGCGCCCCATAAACAGCAGCGAAGAAATTGCCAACAATTGGTGCAGGCATAATGGGCTGAGCAGAGGTGTTGGGCTGGAAAGACATGTAGGAATGAGAACCAGAGCACTGAAGAGGCCGGCTTTTAACTTTTTTACCAGCGGCGTAAGATGGTCTGGAGTTGTAGAACGAAAAGGTCACGGTTCTTCCAGGAACAATAGATTAAGACAGAGAAAAGGACGCGATGTGCTCAGCTGGTGCCAGTGCAGTTGCATCTCGGCATGACTTGGCACGCGCGCCGATCAAGGACCGTGATGAGGAAACATTCAACACGTTCAACAGACAACACACCGGTGCTGGATCTTCGCCTGGTGCAAATACTATTCGGTCCCAATTCTCCGCTGGGCGAGTACGCAGCTGTAAAGCTCCAGTGCCATGGCAGGGAATAGCACTGAACACTAGCAGCTAAAGATTGAAGTCTTTGTTGTTGGAAACGTTTATGAACACTGGCAAAGCGCCCAGGAGAAAGTTTGGAGCTCAGCAGCAAGTAAGCCATCCCCGAGGGATATGAGAATCATGCATCAAATGGGTACAAGGGTGCATTATGAACGTCTCATCCTCTCGTACATGTTCAATTACGCATTATCACGAGGCCCGTAGAGGGAAGGCAGACTTGTATGCGGTGTATGCGGACGAGAGCTATCAAGGGATTACAGCCCGTCTTTTGCCACCAGGATTCATCACGAGTAGTTTGACACAGAGTAAAACGTTAAAGAAAGAAGCAAAGGCTCAGGGGCGACTTCAAGGTCAGCGGAAGCGGATTTCGCGGAGTTATTTATTTTACTTAGTTATTTTAGCCATTATTACGTCAGAGTAAAGTACTTCAGCGGCACTCAGTAGTTACTACTACTAGTGCGATGACCACGGCTGGATGCATCAAGAGTTTTCTTTTTAGCTAATTCCAGTCCAGTCCAGTACATTGCGTAATAAAACTGAAAGCCGGTTCAGATGGAAGACGTTCTGAATTCTTTCAGAGTGGTCCCGAAAACCTTACAGTCATCTGTAGTGGCTGATCTTGCACTGGAGGTGCGATTTTATCTGGAACCCAGCCAAAAAGATCTTGTAAAGCTTGTCCTTGATGCGGAGCAGGACGTGCCCGACTTCGAATACAACTCTTTGTTCTATGTCTGAAAGTCTCGTCAATTACATCGCACAGCTCACTCCATCTGCCGTCTATCTGTCGATGTCTTATCCGCCATATTGATTTTGGCGGTGAACACCCTGTTCGACTTAGAAAATGCGCCCTAATGCTTACACGTATATGTATGCAGTGAATGGATGATCTCGAACGGTTCACGCCAGAGCTATGGAGCTATGTGACAGTGAAGGATCAGAGAATTGGATTGTCGGATCCTTGCGATCTCCTGCTAGAGGATCTCATCTCCCGCTCCAGGTGTAGCATTTGCTCTTGTTTTTTTGAGTGCGGAGACATCTTCATACTTCTCCTGCATTCCCCCGATAACATTCATCTGTCATTAACACAGAAACTTTGGAACATGGAGGGTTACAGCCGCTAGGACTGGCTAGGTACCCTTCAGGTAATAAGGAATTTGTCTAACCGAAGCTGGACACTTTGGAGATCTGGTTTACGGAAGAGGGAATTGTTTAGGCGATCGAAAACCGTTTTACTGTAAATTCCTAGTTGAATGTCTCTTACAGCTTAGGTTCTCAGAGAGCACAATCTTCAAGGACCGGCATCAAAGAGCAGGAGACAAAGAATCAGCTAAAGAAGGCAATGGGTAGGGGTCCAAGGGCCCAGAGGACGACGAGGCGGATTGGGACCACGGACTGTCAGTCTAAATCGGAGGATGAATATTACCTGCACCACGATTCCTCTTGATACTAATAACAAATGCCTAGACCATAACTGCAAAATTCCGTCCTGTTGAATGTTCCGTGAAAGCGAATAGCTGGACTTAAATAATTCCGGATGCCCTACTCCCAAACCAGCTTTCCATTGTTATCAACGGTAGCCGTCATCCCACCGCTAACCTTCTTACCACCTTTTCCGCTCGAAACCTCTGCCATCCGAGTCTTTTCTAGTTCTCGATGGTGCTGTGCAAGCGCAGCTAGCCTCGCTTTCTCAGCCTCAGCCTTGGCCACCTTCTCGGCCGCCTTCCGGGCAGCGTTCTGCCGCTGGCGCTTTGTCTGTGGTTGGTTGGAGGTTGATACGGTTTCTGATATTTACGAGTTAGTGATTATTTGAGCATTGAGCAAAGCGAACTCACTGTTCGTGTTTGACGACAAGTTCACAGTAGTAGTGTTACGCGAACCACGGTTCCGCTTCACAACTCCCCAACCCTCGTCATCGTCTTCCACATCGTGTGCATCTTCATAGTCGCCCCACGAGAATCCTGCAGCAGGGACTGCTCTAGACGATGACTCAGATGTGGTAGACCGTGTAGGTGTAGTCGTTCCAGTGTTAGAGCTACTGTATAATAGGTAAGCACGTCACAAGAAGAAAAGTTGACACGAGCGCAACTTGTCAGTTTCACCGCTACTTGCTGGTACTTGGGATACCTCAGCGGTAGGCACTGGTTGGAGTTTTGGAGTTTCTGTTGTTGTTGGAGGCTCTGAAGGCGGTGGCGGAAGAGGAGGCGAAAGTGGGACTGGAGTAGATGAGGAAGGTGACTGAGGTTCTGCTTTGGCCGTAGCGCTCTTCTTCTTCTTCCCTTTATTCTTTTTCTTCGGCGCTATCGATTCCTTAGACGCTACGAGGGCATCGGGAGGTGCCTTGGTAGCCTCGAAGTCCCCAGGAATAACCTCCGCAGAACTCGCTATTGGTGCCTCCTTCTGCTCAACCGCAGCACTGGCGCTGCTGTCCTGGAAAGAAGCGGCCGTTTCTTTCCCTTTGCCCTTCGCTTTGGCCTTTCCTTTCTTCTTCTCTTTCATTTCCGGAGGCGGCGGCTTAGGTTTGTCCTGCGACGAATTCGAAATTTGGACGACTGCAAAGCCCACAGCACCAGCGACTGCGACAGCAGTCAAGGCTGTTTCGGCCGATACAGAGGAAAATATAGTGCTTTGGGTATGTCCCATGTTAATAGTATAGGAAAGAGGGAATGAATGAATGGATGAAATTCAAGTTCGAACTTGAAATACGGGGAGGGATTCGTGGTGGTGACGTGGAGAAATAAATATCCTGCGAAAACGTGATCACTTACAAACGCGTTCCATCGCTGCCAACGCGTACTACGTAGCGTTCCCAGGAACACATGATTTTCCATAGCTAGAGAGCTCAGAGCAGGAGGGTATTGGTGGTATTTATTGGTGAAGGAGGTGTTGGTATTTGTACAGTTGAATCTTACGAGAGAGTGAGGTTCTGGACAGTCTAGTCCGCGGTATGTAATGTAGATGATGGCAGCAAGGAACTCCACCTATACAGAGAAGAGCTACTCTAAAAATATATCAAATGCAGCTTTAAAAGCGGGAATGCATATACAAAAATGAGGGTGTAGGGTATCTCGAACAATGACAGCATTGGAAAGGTATGATAATACAATATGTAAAGGATGAAATGAAAGAGGTGATTAAGTATGGTCATTCAACCTCGCTATCGCTCACGGTCGCGGCTGAGAACCGCAACTGATCCGATGCTAGACCATCGTCGCCTCTGAGATGGAGTGTTCCTCCTGCTCGGGCACTCCTCTCCAACAGATCATTCCACATATCTGTCTTTTCTTGCTCAGTCCAAGCAGGTTTTATCGTTGCTCGGTCGCGGAACTGAGCTGTGGGTGATGACACGAAGCTGTTTGCATAGGAACGGGGTCGAGCTGTCGCATGCGAGGAAGTAGATGCGCGGTTCGGGTTTGTGAGAGTGTCAGGAACAGGTGGAGGCTGAGGAGAAACGAGGAACGGAAGGCAGCTTTCGGATAGGTGATGATTTTCTCGACCCACTGGGACTGATTCTAGGTAAAGTGCGGGAAGGTCGAGAAGGCGCTGTTTTTAAATCGGCACCGACGTCAGAAGGGTTAGATTCCGCAGAAGCTGATGGTCTACGACCTACGAAAGCATTTATAGGTGCTGACGTGGAGAACTCTGGGATTGTGGGCGAAGCTCGGACAGAGTCTTGTGGCGGTTTCCATGCAGTTCTGGGAGGCGTCGGCAGAGGCTCTTCAGTAGAAGGTATCCAGCTTTCCGGCGACGACGTCGATCTACGAACCGAGGGCTGAGCATTCTTCCCCGACAACTGTCGATGACGGAGCCTGGTATCATCTCCTTCAGCGTATATATTATTGGTCAATTTATACAGCTCGCCTGGGGGAATGATGTGTTGGCCAACAACAGTGTCAGGAACAGGCGGTGGCAGTTCATCCCCATATGATGACGACGACGATCGCTGAGATTGTGTCCGCTGGAAAAATTTGGAAGACGCGACATCTGAAGATCCCGGAGAAGATGAACGCGTTGCTATACTCCGTCTGTGGGCTCTAGGCGAATGGGAAGAAAGGGCAGGTACAGGATGCGTAGAGCGCATCGCGGGGCCTTTAGATTGCGATGGCCGGCCACCGGAAATCGACGTTCGAGTTTGCATGAACCGCGACAATGCTCCAGCCTGAGGGGCACTTCCGTGTCCATCCATTGATTTGGGCCCGTAGTTCATCGAAACATAATCTTTGGGGAGCGCGGGAACAGGTGGCGGGCTGCCTGACGGAGAACCTAAAGGCGAATCCGTGTACTTGTCGCGTAAGCCACCCGTGCTAATGCGTTTAATCAGCTTCCACAACTTCTTGCCTCCTGGTTCAGACTTTGCTTCCTGTGACCCGGGGACAGCACTGAAGGCGGGATCAAAAGTGGAGTCTGCGGCCATCGAAGTTGACGTCCTAGGCGCCTTCGATGCTGGTATAGTGGGTTCATCGACGGGCCTCGCGTGGGTGCCTACCGACACTCGGAGAGACTTGGTGACTTCGTCAGTCTTGGTACCATCCAGAACAGGTCTCCGATGCCCTCTTCGTTCCTGCAGGCTGGGACGACCCCGCCCTGGCTCTGATTCCAGTTCACGTTCTCGGTCAGCGGACGGAAGCTCAATCTTCTCCCATTCCATGTCATCGTCTGGCACCCCCATACTGCCTTTCCGCCACCTCCCCGACAGTTTACGTGACAGTGACCTGCTCAAACTTTTGGACGTACGGGGCTTACCGACAGACACACTCGCAGTGCGATGTCCGATGCCCGAGCCCAGCCCGTTGGCAAGCTGCGTGCCAAGACTATACTCTGACCACGAGTCTTCTGGTCCACCAACAGCAACCACCTTCCCCGACGTTGAACCGAAAACAGTGTAATAAGGCGTTGAAGGGGGCGACGGTGGAGAGGATGCAATATGATCCGGCAAACGAGATGTACCTGCCTCCGGAGTATTACTGACATTTGGCGTAGCATGATCAGTGGAGGACCCGGACGAAGAGGATAGAGATGTAGAAATGCCCTTCTCTTTCTTGAACCTTTCCTGTTCCTCTTGCTGTCTCCTCCGTTCCTCCAACTGTTGTTGCTTGTAGGCCATTGCCACTGCTCCCGCAGGCGTTAACCCAGATGTATCAACACTTTCTCCACTCGGGGGGTGACGCGGTAGAGGGTTAGCAGGAAGAGACCTTGATCTTGATGCCATTCCAGTTCGTGGCTTCAGTTTAGCCTCCGTATACGATGCAGGAAATATGGCTGGGTTAGGCACCTTGGTACCATTGCTCGGCCTCCTCTTCAAGACGTTCTTTGGACGTTTATCTGTCGAAGGATTATGTTGTACAATTGCCGTAGAGGTCGGTAGGGGCAATGTATGGCCGAGACTTAGAAACGAATGGTCTTCTTCTCCTTCAGAGGTCGTCCCTGTTCTGACACCAAGTCGGTCCCTGACCTGGGAGCTGAGTCGCCCTGGAGAACTGCGATAGCCACCTCCGCCTGCATCGTCATCACTGCTCACTACAGTACCAGCTCTGTTTGCACTGCGTCCCATTGATCGATAGCCGTCTGACTCAGAACCTGATAGAATAGACGCAGGTTTGGATAACAGGCGTTTCATGTCGTCCAGTGCAAGTTTGTGAGGAATGGCATCAAGCGCTGGTGAAGACGATGGCGGTTTCGTACGGGACTCGTGGGGGAGATTAGGTAACAGATCACCAGATGCTTTCCGGGAATGAGGGGAACTGGTAGTGGAGAATGATGAGGGCGGCGTCTGAAAGGGCAATGAAGCTCCACGTGAAGAGGTCGTGGTCGTTGAGGACAGGGATGGTAGAGAAAGGGATCGGGAACTGGACGTAGAAGCTTGTCCTAACGACAGGATATTTGCGGAGGCCGTCCTTCCAAAAGTAGATGCATTGGGGTGTGAGGGGAATTCATGTTCAGGTGAAGTTTCGGCGCGAACATGTGGCGTCTGTAGAGAAGACGAGGTCGTTGATACGGTAGTTGAGGACGATGACTTGCGCGCCGAATGATATGAACGGGTGGCTGACCATTTCTGGTAATCAGAAAAAGATGAATTCCACAGAAACGGACGTACAGGGCATATGTAAAGCTTGCTGTGGTATTGGCGGTCGTGATGATGGAAGGTTGTAACTCGAGGTATGACTCGGATTCGACTCTGATGAAATAAGTATTGTAAGTATCTGCTCGTATTAAAAGGATAAATCACGAACGAGATGGCGTTGGGGAATTAGAGGGATATTTAGAGGTCGTTAGTTTCGTTGCATGTGTGGGGTCTGTCGAGCAATCAAGACATTAGGATTGGGTGGTCAAGTTGAGTCAATAACGATACCATTCATATTATGTGATTTGGATGACGAGAGATCTGCTTTTATTCAATGAAGGTCTGAGATAACAAAACGACAACACAGTGACGTACCTGAAGCAACTCCCTCATATCGGCCGGGAGGTCGTCTAGACGCTGAACGGATATGAGATGGTGCAATCATGGAAAACCACACACATACATCTGTGGCTTGCACTTGAAGTCTCTCCAGGTAGCTGCGACGCTGGTGACGATGCTACTGCAAACGGAATAAATTAAGTTTTTCAATCTTAGGGGAGACTTTGACACACCGGCTCTTGGAGCGACGGGATCGACAGCGGCTGCGTGGCATATTATGACTAGATAACTTTCGGAAGAAAGATAGGGCGTACTGGGTCGCAATGACTTGTAGGTCATGATTCTAGTGCTTGATCTTGACGATGACCCTGGGACTGAATGTGAGTGAGAAACAGTTACCTCAAAACATATGCAAACGCACCTGGTGGAACTGGCGTATGCTGATCCACCTTTTCGACTGAATGTCCAGATGATAGCGTAAATCCAACTCGAAAGGTTGAGTCTGGGCTACTACCTTGCCGAGGGTCACGGTCGATCGCTTGAACAAGAGTAGCACGGCGATCAGTCTCCCATGCCCTCGACTCCTCTTCAAAGAATGTTGGGGTCGTCGGCGTGGCAGCAACCCGTCGTACACTCGATGAACCAGCTGGATGACTGAGTGGTGTCCCGGTACGAGAATATGAACGATCAAGTAGATGACAGTTGATGGTAGGTTTTGTACGGGTTATAGGCGCGGATTCGGATGTATTTCCTGGTTCACTGGGCCGGCTACACAGGAGTGGAGTATTATTAGACGTGTTTGCAATTATGTCACGGCTGCCGTTCTCCAAAGTAGTTGATGGGGTTGATGATGAAGCAGTAACTACGGTGGTGTGAGCGCTCCGTCGAGATAACGTTAGCGGATCGGAATCTGATGGGTTGGCAATAGGTCGTCGAGGATGGATATTAGATTCCGCAAACGACATGGAAAGCAGACTTGGGAAACTGGGAAACCCGTATGAGCATAAAAATCAGGAGTAAGTAAGAAAAGCATACATCAAAACTAGTCTATAGCTGGAATCAAAAAGATACTGGTAGCCTGGGCAGCATAATTATCAGGTGGAAAGGGTTGAAGAGGACGGGGAAACTACGCACATGTTTTATTACTGGTCGGAGAGGAGAGTGGTATTCACCAATCAAATTTGTCGTCTCGAGGATTAATTGGGACCACACGTGTAGCGGATACGACGTCAGAAAACACGAGAAAATGGCACGGTAGGGAACGATTCAATCAGGTAAGGGCAGTGTCCAGCAGGCAAGAAGTTCAAGGAGTGAATGTGCAGCAAGTGCTATCAAAAGAATGTGAAGGTAAAAGAATGACGATGGTAAGACGATACCAGGAAATGAACAGTTTTTTTCGGAGAAAATACACGTGAGGGAAGGAGGCGACGTTACGTTTTGCCGCTGTTTGTCATGATCTCCATGGATACATATCGACATCACCGAAAGATAAAGATAATCAATGATTGAATTTTGTTGCAGCTACATATCCTCGAAGCCGCTCAAGTATACAGTTACATCCGTAAATTTCAGCTTGACATCCTGGCGTTTTATGCCAACGACTTTTTATTGCCAGATATATGTATATGAAACTTGCCCATGCTTCTGAGAATTCCTGTTAGGTACACAGATGCAGGCATCCCTGTCTTCTCGGAGTAATTCTATAGGTACCTTTCAAGAGGGCCAACTATACTTTTACCGTACACAGACAACATCAGCGACTGTATTAAAATGTCATCAGCCCGTTCAGATGTTCTTCGACTTCGACATTGGACCGTTTCGACCAGTCGAACCTGATAGTTCCGTTAACTGTACGTTATCCAGACAGCCACTGATCACAGAAATCACCTGCCCTCGTTATAAGACCACTTCGTAGTTAAATGCAGGCTTTTGGAAGCGCCGGTTTGACTGGTTCTTATCGTCTGAGTAGAAATGCCAAGTACCTGGAATGCATTTCCCGAACATTGCGCCATCAGTGCGCAGATGCTCAAAAAAGTATCCCTGGAACCAAGGGATTGGTTATAATCATCGACATGGGTATGATGGGAGCCGAGAGCTTACGGAGAGCATTCGAGAATATCATGGAACTGCATGTGGATGACCGATACTATCTTTGTAAACTGGGTGTCTAGCGAGGTTCGTACACAGACTTCTCACGACAAAGACCGGAGAACGAGAATTTACGGGCAAGTGGCATGGGACTCGAAGCAGGGTGCTTGTTTCGATCAAATGAAGCATTCCTTCTAGCCTGCAAGGAAACCCAGGGTGACTGCGATCAGGGAAGACTCCGAGAAGTAGACAGGTCCATGCAATCGTACAGATATGCAGTGTGCACAAGTTAGCAAGCAGGCGCAGAATCACGAGACGAAAGTTCTATGGATTCCTTACGAGATATCACACGCCATGGAGGAAGACGGCAGCATTACAACCGACATCGTACAAGAAGCAGCAGTACCTATATGAATTCTACAGTAATGGATGAGAAACAGCGCCCTGGACCAGGTAGCATGAGAAATATCATACCGATCTTCCCCATAGATATCAAAAGTCTGACACACGTCCCTTGAAGCTCCAATCCCCGCCGTCTTCTGTTCCCCACTGTTTGACGGGTTCCTGCTTGGGACCACCTTGCTCTCCCGTCACTGGGTTAACGTCTCCTTCGAAGGCCGGCTTCACGGGTTTCCGCGCGTCGGGATGCATTGCAAGTTCCCCTTCCACATCAGATAATGAGGTGCCCGAAGAAAGAGGTGCTTGGGCCTGTCGCTGAAGTTCCTCGAATTCCCTTTGAAGTTCTCGTGGAAGAGACGGGGGAGAAGGGCGGTTCAGATTGGACAGAGAACGACGGAACCCTTGCACAAGCCGGGCTGACCGGTGCGTTCTAGCAAAAAAATGCAACGACATCACTGTGAGAGCAAGGAAGCAAGTCGGTCAAACGGTCCGATTCTGTCCGAAATTTGTCCGACGTTCGGCATGCGTGGCGACTCACGTGCTTATCATCTTCGCGTCAATTTGAATTTGAATTTTCTTCTTGAACGCGTCTGCCACCAGTCATGTCGCTGAGCCTACCAACTCCCAATGAATTTCCGGCATTTCCATATTCTCCCCCCTATCCAATACAAGTGGAGCTCATGCGCCACCTTTACACGTCTATTGAAGGAAGAAAGGTGACTATCGTAGAGAGTCCAACTGGCACGGTACAAATTTACTCTCGGCAACCGGACTGTTCGCTGACGCGCCTAAAGGGCAAAACACTCAGTCTTTTATGTGCCAGCTTAACTTGGATAGCCGATGAGAAGAATCGCGCGAGAAAAGGCAAGATGGCGGCATTGGGAGAGTTTGACCAGGATGGTACGGCTACTTACCTAAGAAGAATATTCGTGTCTTACTTCACAAAAGATAATGATTGGGTTGCTGTGCAAACTAGGGAGCTGTTTACGAAGGGACGTGGAAGATCAGGAAAAGGGATATGAGGAACGATTGGCGAAGGCCAGGAAAAAGGAAGTCGAGTTGAGGAGGATGGCAAAAGCGCGCGTCTCGAAGAAGCAAGTGAGTCCCATCGAATGAAGCATTCCATCACATGCTGATATTCTCTTAGAAAATGAAAGAGAAATCCAAACCCATTGATGACGAAGAAGATGACAACGTATTTCTTCCGGAAACTGAAGCTGCCGAGGACGATAATATATCACCAGCGGTCAGGTTATTGATGGCAAAGTAGTATGCTCTACTTCTCTTTAATTTCATTCTGTATTAAAAATCGTCCAGACTAGACAAAGGTTCCAGGAGTGACATGTTGGACGAGGAAGAGCTGACGTGCACCAAGATTTACTACGCCTCACGCACTCACTCTCAGTTGACTCAAATTATACCAGAGATGAAGAGATTGAAGCTCTTTCCGGTCAATATCCAATCAACTTGCTCGTCGTCAGCGTTACCCCGAAAACGCGTTGCTGAAGAATCGGACGATGAGGTCGACATCGACTCTACCGTATCGTATTCACGCACAGTGTCGCTTGGCTCGCGAAAACAGCTTTGCATCAATGACGACCTCCGTTCAAGGAAGAAGGATCTTGACGAGGGGTGTCGCGAATTGCTAAACGGTGGGTTAGCCGTGCCAATACTACGATATCTTCAAACTCAACGTATTTTTAGAGAAAGGGGACAAACGCTGTCAATTTTTGCCACCTATAGACGATGATTACCGCATGACTGAATTTAGGGATCAGATCCTGGTATTCCCCATAGGTTCTTCTACGAAGCTTCACTCACGTTGACCTTAGGCCTCGCCAAAGGATATTGAAGACCTGGCCACCGCCGGTCGAATAGTTAATTTATGCCCATACTTTGGCTCTAGGCGTGCCATACCTCAGGCGGAGGTGAGTTTTATATAATACTTACAGGTGACGGCCTTCCTAACGAAATGCAGCTCGTGACTTTACCTTATAACCTGTTGTTGCAGAAATCAGCACGCGAAGCCCTCGGAATTGATTTAAAGGATCAAATCGTCATCATTGACGAAGCTCACAGTGAATCTGGCCTTGTTATCAGTCGTTATCTCGCTTATCCCTTCGATAGACCTTATTCCAACCCTTCTGGCGTTGTCAACGCACAAGTTGTCTCTCTCTACCTTGGAGACATCTTATAAACAAGTATGCATTTACGTTTCGAAGTTTCGTAACCGACTTTCTCCCGTAAACTTGCTGCACTTGAAACGCCTAGTTGCTTTTCTTGATGCATTGACAAACTATACCTTGTCCTGGAAAGAGGACGATGTACGTCAAAATCAGAAGGTCGAGATGCTTTCCGTAGCCGAGCTCCTAGGACGACTTGGAAACAAGGTAGCAGGTATTAATTTACTAGAGATTACGGGATATTTGACAACAAGTAAAGTCAGAGCGCTATACTAAATTTCACATCGCGTCAACTGACAGCTTCCTTTTCTTAGGTTGCAAGAAAGATTGCGAATTACTCTGACAAGCAGGATGAAAAAAGGACGGGTGAGTTTCCGTTTTTACGCATTATGTCTTCTTTAATTTGTGCAATCTTGTAGATCCGGCAAAAATCAAACAGACCTCGAAGGGGGCTGTTCCACCCTTACACGCGGTCGAAGACTTGATGCGGTCACTGACAACGACAACCGAAGGTACGTACAGTTACGCGTGCTATGTTTGGAAACATAATCCGTTCTCTTCGCAGATGGCAAAATAAGCCTCTCCCTTGTGGGCAACGTCGGTCATGAAGATGTCGAAATCAAGTACCAGCTCCTTAATCCAGCCCCGCCGTTTATGGAGGTTGTCGAAGAAGCTCGATCCGTTATACTTGCGGGCGGAACTATGTCACCTGTATGTGGCGCTTTGAATAGCAAGGTTCAGTGTCTTACTTTGTTGACAGATATCCGATGTCATCAACCAACTGTTTGCGAATCTTCCAAGTGAAAGGTTGACCAGTTTTTCTTGCGGCCATGTCATTCCGCCTTGGAATCTGTTGCCATTGACGATCTCCAAGGGTCCACGTGGTGGAGACCTCCAATATAAAGCTGACAAGCAGGTAGACAAAGCTGTGGTAAGTCAAATGTATCTGCGATCAACAGATCTTTGACCAATCTATGCAAGATCGGAGAGCTGGGACAAATTATCCTGAATTTGACAAACATCGTTCCTGGTGGAATAATCGTGTTCTTTCCGTCATATAGATTCCTGAACACGAGTAAGAATGCTTGGAAAACTGGTGGTGTCATAGAAAAGTTCAACGCCAAGAAAAAGGTCAGTGAATAGTTCCGACCTGTCAAAAATGATTCTTTTTCGACCTGATACGGCAGGTATTCTTTGAACCAGATGAGGCTAAAGACGTCGATGAAGTGTTGCAAGGATTTTCTTCTGCCGTTCGCAGTCCAGTGAGTAGCTCCACGCGTGAATACAACGAATCAACTGAATGACAACCAGGTGGACAATAAGAAAGGCGCAATACTTTTCGCAGTTATCGGTGCAAAGTTATCTGAGGGCCTAAATTTTGCCGATGATTTAGCTCGAGCCGTAGTCATTGTTGGACTTCCTTACGCAAATCTAGCATCTCCGGAGCTTCGCGAAAGGATGAAATATGTAAAACGGCTGGAGGACAAAGGTCAGCTGAAGAAAGCGCAAGGTCAGAAGGATGCCGCAGCGGAGTTGTATGAGAACATGTGTATGAATGCTGTCAACCAGAGTATAGGTGCGTTGTCGCGTGTTGAAGAAATCTGTCTGCCTAATATACAAACGCCACAGGACGTGCAATAAGACACCGTGGGGATTGGGCGTCCCTGATTCTCCTTGATAAACGCTATGCATCATCAAATATTCGAAATAAGTTGCCGAAGTGGATTGGATCAGAGATGAAGGTTGCCCAGACATTTGGATCAGCCATGAAGGAGATGGGAGTTTTCTTTAGAAACAAGAAGTTACAAAATTAATACTCCTCAGTCTCCCAAATTAAAATTGGGTACAGTTATATGTGATTCCTGTCGATGAGGTTCACCCTTGATCCTGAGACATACACAAAGAAGCATAGTGACCGCAAATCATGAGAGGGGAATTTTAGATGCCGGCGGTTAGTTCCCGTGCCATCTTGCTCTCACACGTCTTCCCTTTTCTATACCCAGTGCTGCAGGCTTCAGTATACCATCCAAGGGGTGTCCTGCGACTCTGTAGTAATGCTGGCATGGGGTTCTTCTCGTCAAGGAAGCCCTACGACGACTACGTTACCACTGACAAATCCGTTGTCCATGTCATCCGCTCACGTTTCGTGCGTACTTCCCTCTCCACTCACTCCGCGAATATTGATAGGACTCCGAAATAACCTTTTTTGTTCGCCATCGCTCCCCGAAATGAAATGCTTACGTCTAATTCGGGTCACGTAGTACGGCAAAAACAAGGGAAAGGAACGCGAAGCTGCTAACCCTACTTTTGTCGATACGGGCAAGTCGGCAGCTCAAACCTTGGCTCAGCCGTCTCCGATACATACGAATGGAACTGACATTGCGGCGGCGGCCTCGTTGCATAAAAAGACGGGACCTCGTCCACGGAACAGTGTATATGGCCAGCCAGGGTCCTCCGCTGAAAAATCCGCTACTAACATGCCAGCGCCGTCGCCACTACGGAAGGACACAAATGACGAAAGTGACATCGCAGTTTCCCTAACGAGAAAGGCCACGGATAGCGTCACGTATGTCCTGTATAAAATTTTTACATTTTCGTGATATGGACCGCAAACATAGGGTGACGCTAGCGCAACGACTGAATGAGTTGGCGGTGGCAAATTCGGAGGGCTTGCTGAAGTGCGTGCCGATTTATTTTTCACCTGTTTATCGTTTGACGTGTTTTTTTTCTTCTTCATTTCCAGCGATGATGAATACCGAATGCTGCGGCAGAGTCTGTTCGAGAGATTCGCGAGCAATTCAACTGTGCCTTCTGAGGAATCTGTTGTTCCCGTCCGACATCAAGCACGTGGAAGTGAAAGCAATAAAAGACGTAGGTGGCTTTAATACGTCTGACCGTGCATACTCTTATATATGTCTGTTTTGTCGAAGTGTCAGCGAGTTCACGGCCTTCTTCCAATTTTGTCGTTACTGTTCCTCGTTCTCCTTCAGTACAGTCACGCAACTCAATCGCCTCAGGCATGGCAGGTCTATTTCGAAGACCTGGAGGTAATCGGACTCGGTCCGGGTCAAAAGATGTTAGCGACACATCGAGCGTCTTCTCTTCAACGTCTAGTAGTTCCAATATTTTTAGGCTTCCCCAGCTCATCAAGAAGTCGAGTGCTTCGTCTGTGGCGTCCGCACAGACGGAAGCGTCTCGACCGACGGACACGATATCACTGTCTTCTCGCCGGACAGGGTTAAACGAACACCCCAGCATGCCCCACCTTCCCTCCTCTCGTTCCACAGCGTCGAGTATCAGACGATACGCTACTCCGCCTTCCGCATTTCCTGGTGCAAGAGTGCTTGCAACCGATTCCAAGTATTCCGGGGCAATAAATGATGGCTTCGACGAAGGTGTCTTCAAGTCTTCAGAGGAGATAAAGCAAGAGATGGCGGCCGTTGAGTCGGAGCGAAAGCGTCTGATGGATGCGTTTCATGGACTTGAGGTAACCGCTTTAACCAAGAAACATCATCAGAGGCAGGGGAAGATCCACGAAGATAGTAGCGTTGGGGACGCGTCGACCTGGACCTTGATACCTGATTCGCGGAGTCAGCGGTGGTTGGCTTTGAGCAGTGCCGATAGCGATGTTACATCAATACGGTCGGACACATCTATCAACACGACGTACACTGGAAGGAGGGTAGTGCGCCAGAAGACGACTTCGAGCCTCGCAACATCATCAAGACCTGGATCATTGCACAGAAAGAACTCTGTTTCAAGCGTGTCATCAGGGAGGGCTACTGGAACTGGAGGCGGAGGACTGGCACCGCCGCCTGTGCCTTCTTTACCCATGGGGATGTCGCTCAACCATGGATACACTGCTAGTGGCTCCAGCATCAACTTAACGAGGAGTTCAGGCCAGCCATCCATGCGTTCGGTGCCGGAAGACGAGATCAGGTCTGTAGCTGGTAGATCTGCGTCTGACAGATCTGGCAAGAAGGAGAAGGACGAGATGGAGGAAGAGATGGAGCGGGAGATGGAGGATATACGGCGCAGACGGGAGGAGGTGAGTATGCGGTATGAGGCACGTCTTGAGTACCTGCGTGCCAAGCTGAAGGGAGCTCAGTTACATGAGAAGTTGATGAAAAAGTGATGAGAAAGTGTGGCGGTTTTTATTCTAAGATAAGATTAGATTTTGATGATACCCCGGGATTTTCCGTATCGGATTTGTATATTATTATTTCCTTTTCTGATTGGCTGTCGTTTGGCAGCCTTCTCCTTCACTCAGCTTTTGTTTGTGCCTTCCCGTGTCTCAAGTTGCGCTGGTCGACAACGACAACGACGACCAAGAGTCCTCGCCACCGTTGACCACGATGTCCAACTTACCCTCTCCAGTGTCGGATGACATGGACGACACTCTGTCGTCGACTCCCACTCCTTTTAGCCATCTTCACCGCTCGATGAGCCATGGCTCACAGTGGTCATCGTCCGACTCGCCTCAGCATCACAACGAAGGAACCTCTTATCAACAGTCCCCTCCAGTTCGACAAGCCCCAGCCCCCATCCTCTCTCGCAGCTCGTCGTCGCATTCCGTACGTCGTGAAGCTCGCAGCAGAAGCGTGAGCACTGCCGGTAAAGGTTTTCGCGATGAAGATCATCTCACCGAGGAAGATGAAGATGGTGATAGCTCCGAGCATGCTGACAGGCGAGTTGGCAAGTCGGTCGCCCCCAATGACGACGAGGCTGCCAATGATGCCGACGAATCCGGCTCCGATGGGGAGGAAGACCCCATCACTCTCAAAGACCGACAGTCGCTCATCAATGTCGAGCATCCATTTGGTCTCCCCATTTGGAAGCCGGCACTCTACAAAAAATCGCGTTCAGTCACTCGCTACGCTGACGAAGCATTACACTCCATCCCTTCTGCTCAGGCAGAGCGCCATCTCTTACCCGGCAACATCTTCTGGGTTGCCGTGTTCGGCTGGTGGCTTTCTCTGACGTGCTTTGCCGTTTCATCCCTGCTTTATCTCGTTCCCCAGGGTGGCAAACAGTATTCCACATTAGTCTTCGGTTTGGGATGGTATCTTGCATGGCCGTTTGGGAAATACGTGGAAGGTGAAGGGCTTGATGAAGAGGACGAGGACGAAGAGGACGAGGATGATGCGACATCACACGAGCGCCATTGGAGTGGGGATTCTTCGCACACAGTCAGAGCGCCCGATTCCGATGATCAGTCCTCCAGCACTATCAGAGGTGTTGCTTCTGACTCTCCCCCAAGAACGCAGCATGTCCAAACAATGTCTTGGAATTCTGTTATCATTCCGGGAGAACACACTTCCCTCCTCCAGACGGTTTCGGAAATGCACTCACCGCCGCCTTCCAAATCATACGGAGCGACCTTATCTACGGCGTCTTCCGAGTCATCGGTTGGCGCTGCTAAGGAAAACCCGAAAGCTAATACACTTGGCAAAATTTGCTTCTGGCTTGGAATGATCATCATCATTGCCCCACTTATGCTCGCCGTCTGCCTCATCTGTTGGGGTCTCATCGTTACGATACCAATGGCAAAACTTAATTGGGCTCTTCTCACGCACATTTTTTCTCACCCAGACACCATACGATTCTGCGCGGCACCTCCTTCTGTGGTAGTTTCCGAGCAAGTAGAGCCAACTAATGCTGGTGATTCGGCATCATCTCCTGGTGCTAGTCGTACTCAGTTTTCGGTCAAGCATCCTCGCATTGCTGCAGGACAAGTCGCACCGTCTGGTTCATCCAAAGTGCTGCTTTGCACTTATCGTGCAGTCGGATTGCAGTACTACAAGTACACTGTAGGTGGTGTCAATATCCTGTTCGTCAATCTCATGCCTGTAGTGTTCTTCGTTATTTTCGATGGGTTGGTTTTACTTCCCATGGTCGAAAAGCTCGAAGAGCATCACAAGCATGTCCCCAGTTTCCTGGCTTTCATTGCATCACAGGGTCTCATCTTCATTCTCAGTCTGTCGAGTGTCATCCCTCTTTCGTATTTCATCGGTATGGCCGTTGCATCTATCTCCGCGCAGTCTTCCATCGGCATGGGTGCCGTCATCAATGCCACTTTCGGTTCTATCATCGAAATTATATTGTATTCTATGGCCCTGGTCCAGAACAAAGGGCATCTCGTTGAGGGTTCTATTGTCGGTAGTATTCTGGCGGGTGTGCTGTTAATGCCCGGCATGAGTATGGTCAGCGCCGCGTTCAGGCGAAAGGAACAGAAATTCAATGCCAAGAGCGCTGGCGTCACCAGTATGATGTTGATCATGGCCATTATCGGAGCATTAACACCCACTTTGTTCTATCAAACTTACGGAAATGTATGTCGTGTGCTATGTCTGTATACGTCGAGGCTAACTAACATTTTGTAGTTCCAATTGATCTGCAGTGGTTGCCCATCTGCGCCTGGACCTGGCGGTAGCAGCATGCCTTGGATCTGTGATCACTGTTACTATAAACACCCAGACCCCGTCGATGATCCCTTCTATCAATCGACCGTGAAGAGCTTGATGTACTTCTGTGCTGTCATCCTACTCTTCGTACGTTCTCGTCGTCCATGGTCTTCTCAGCCTACTAATAGAGTCGTAACTTATAGTCGTATCTCGTCGGCCTTTGGTTCTCTCTCCGTACACACGCCAGCCAAATTTGGCAAAACCCCCAGCAGCTAATGCATTCCGTGGAGCTTCCTATCCATCAGCGCCAATCCTTGTACCATCGGCTCGTTCCGTCTGCCGGCGCTGCAAATCCCAACACGCCTGGGTCTCTTCATCGCAAGGAAAGCCATGCCCATAGTCTCGGTAGAGACGCAGCATCCGTCTCGCCGCAACCTCCATTATCTCAACCGTCTTCTTCTCGCGGACCTCCTTCTCCTGTTCTACCTCGCAGAGTCTCGTATGCCACCGCTCCTTCCATGCCTCCTCCTGTACATTTTACGCCCGTCATGGAAAGCGTTGATCAAGCAGTGAAGAACACTGCACTACAACCTATGCATCTGCCTGAGGCAATGACAAACCGATGACTTCACCAGGGCTGGTAGCGGTGGCGACAGTCAGTGCTCTACGCCATCAGCAAGCTCATGCTGCTCAGTCTCCGGGTCGCGCGCGTGTTTCGGGCGCTGAAAATGAGTCCTGCATCTGGTGGTCAGGGAGGGCATGATGCACCGTCTTGGAGTCGCACCCACAAGTGCTAGTGTTTTGCTCGCATGCACTCTGTTTGTATGCTATCATCGCAGGTTTGTATCTATTACTCTCGTCCGTCGGATTCGCAAATGACATTGGTTCTTTTAGAAATCCTTGTCGATGTCGTCGATGTCATTCTACAAGGCTCTGGGATCGACGAGAAGTTCCTTGGTGTCACCCCTATTTGCACTTGTCCCGAACACTACCGAATTTATGAACGCCTATGTCATTTGCGCTCAATGGCAACATGCGCTCAGGTAGGCGATTTTACTTCTCCATGTTACAGCGTGCTTACCAGTTTCCAGTATGGAGATCGGGTCAGCGTACGCTCTTCAAGTTCTGTCTCTTGCAAATACCGGCAATGGTGGCGTTCTCCGCTTATTGGGCCCCTGATAAAATGGGGGAAGTTGCAAAGACTTTCACGTGCGTATTGTTACTGCCTTCCCTCATTCCCAACGGCACTAATGATTCTGTAGACTTATTTTCCCTCGATGGGACGTCATTGCTATCATCCTTTCCATGTTCTTGATGACATATACATACATCGAAGCAAAGAGCAATTATCATCGAGGAAGCATTCTCATATTTAAGGTATAGTGATTCATGGTCTATCGGTAGACATACACTAACAATCCTACACAGTTATCTTGTTCTCACTGCTGGGTTTTTCTTGCACCCCACGATGGGGAAGGCAGTGACCAGGCAGACTCTACTACCATCCAGCAATTTTCATCTTTAACTGGACTTCAGTACGCTAAGTGGTATCTCCTATCCTGGTTCCGCTGGTGGTTGTAACTCTTTTTCTCCTTTTACATGGAACCTAGCACTTATTATCAGAACGCGGTCTGACTTGGCTCGTTAATTCATTCGATTCAATTTTTTATTTCCGAATACTTACATGACGACTTTAACGAACGGACCACGACCATATTCCCTATTTATGTACGTACATTAGATGACTGTCGATGGACTACTTAATGGTGCATACGCACTCAGTACGTGAAAATCACACCTTTTGGAGCCATTATATGCAAACAGAAAAGTCAGCAGTTCGTTTCGTGCTCAACGGCAATCATTTTCCCAAACGATTGCTTTGTTGGACACTACAACGAGCTACGGCACGTAGCCTGAATTGGTCCGGATGTTCATGTTGAGTTTCTTCGGCGATAGAATCCAGCGAGGGACAAAAGTCCACTTTGAATTTGTGGTGGCTCACTGAGCCTCAAATGCATGTGTTTTCGCAAAAAAAAAAAAAAAAAAAACACGATCCTTGTGTTGCTTGCAGTTGGCTATTTGCATAAGAAAGCATGACACACTTGATTTATAGTAATCTGTTGCACATCTAGCCTGAACATTCTTTCTGGATAGCACTAGAAGAAACCTTGGTTGGATTCGCTCAATAGCAAAGAGTACGTATAACCATATTATAATGGACGAATGGACTCGGTTCCAGATCTTCTGGTACCCCATCTAGCGCAAAGGCGCCTGATGGGAAACTCATGTCTATGACTAGTTTCATATGGCGTCTACCTTCCATGACTAAGATGTGTGGGTCCCGATTTGAAAGTTTATTTTATTCCAATACATCTTCGGGAAGTACAGCAGTTTGAGATAGAACGAATCCTATTCCGCATTATTAAGTTTCAAAATAGAACAGGAAAAATAAAGAAGGTCAGTCATGATCATCTCAATGCGTCGTAGAGAGATCAAAGGCCGTATTGAGGAAATGTTCAATCTCCTTCTTGTGTTGCGTCTGATAAACTGTGATCAGGACAACCGCTTTCCGCGACACGAAGAGAGCTTACCTTGCTTCCAGTAGCGACAGAACTGGTGGGATCCCTGCCCGCATACAACGGATATTTCCCTTTGTGGTTCTCTGTCTTGCTGGCAGCAGTGTAGATCCTAGGACCAACATAACTCCATGCACCGTTGTTCAAGGTCCTCCTGTTAGAACGGTAAGATACGTTGTTAAACTTTATATGTCACCGCACCTGACACCATAAGAGAGTGGCGTTGGGTATTTGTCGAGGTGAGGAGTCAACTACAGAATTCATCAGCTGGATAGGTCTTTCGGCAGTTAGAAAAACAAACCATGTCATAAGGGAACGGAGAAGTTTGCTCAATTCTACTAATGGCAATGTCAGTGATGCCTCGCTCCTCTCTTGCGGCTAACAAAGTTTGGTAAACTTGGCCTGTTAACGGAGAACGATTCAACGATAACCTAGGCAAGAATTTATGAAAAGTCGCACCAGTACACAAAACATGCCTCCTGATATGTTCTGGCGCAACCCAGTGAATCTGGGTGGTTGTCGGGAATATACCTCTGGAAGTTAGTTTCGCCAACCATCTCGGCCAAATCAGAGCGAGCTTTGGGATGCCGAAGAAGGTTTTTAGAGAAGAATATGATAAGCTAGGGAAGTATTGAATGAAAGGTATGCAAGTCATATCAACACGTAGACCTACCGGCTTGCGGAAATCACGGTGAATCTGGCGACGAAGGACATGAAACTGTACATATAGCATCAGCATCAGCATACGAAGTTTGAAAAGCATATGCGTACGTAGTTGGCAGGAGTTCTATAGGAAATGAGGTTAGCAGTAGTCTACCAACGGTAACAAAAGGGAACATACGTTGGGTAGACAACTTGCATGTTGCAATCCTGATGCTGCCTTTCAATCTTTTCCTTCGAAGGGAAAACATTCGGGTGATCATCACAAAGCTGCAAGAAACGCTCGATCCTTCCACTAGAATGTTCAGGACCCTGGCCATCATATCCATGCGGCAAACTCATAACTAGTCCCGTCCT
>JAUDZF010000327.1:22500-24428 GCA_030407055.1 Armillaria mellea | reverse complement strand
AGCTACAAGTGTTTTTAGAACGATGGGATCAATATTGAATACCCATAATGATATACTCCTCCTCCCCCAAAAATGAAAAACACTCAAATCCGACTCAGGAACCACCTAAACCAGTTTAAAATGACATTTGAGCAAGTTGACTAATGACCCCCTCCTACCCCCCCCCCTACCTACACCATCCTAATAGCCTTCAAATGACCAAAAATGCGGTTTAAAACATGTAAAAACAGGTCAGAAAGTCCCCCATCCCATCCTACAGCACTAGAAAGCATCCCCAGTAAGCCCCAGGCTTAGTCCCCCTTACATTTCCTTACCAAAATGCGCCCACAGTAAGCCCCCCCTTATATTTCCTTACAAAAATGCGTCCAAAGTAATCCCCCACCTTACCCAGCCTTAGATTTCCTTACCAAAATGCACCCACAGTAAGCCCCCCCTTATATTTCCTTACAAAAATGCGTCCACAGTATACCCCCCCTTACCTTTCCTTACAAAAATGCCCCCCCAGTAAGCCCCAGCCTTGTCCCCCCTTATATTTCCTTACAAAAATGCGTCCACAGTATACCCCCCCTTACCTTTCCTTACAAAAATGCATCCTCAGTAAGGACGATAGTTAGCCTCCCTTACCTTTCCTTACAAAAAGTGCGTCCAAGTAAGCCCCCCTTACATTTGCTTAGCTTTGGCCGAGTTCAGCGCTCAAATTCTAAGTTAAAACGAAAGTCGCGTTTTAGTGGACAGGCGGCTTCACGCCTCATGCAATTTCGGGTATTTTTCGGTGTTAGTGTGGGGTACCCCCCTTATATGGGAGAACAGTGAAAGGGTCAAGCAAGCAAACTATTGTTAGGTTGCTAGGCTTGATCTGAGTAGCTTAGTATCTCAATAGTAATCTGTTCAAGGGTTGAACGGGTCAAGCAAAGGACTGTTACAGGTACTAAGCTTGGACCTAGTAGGCTTGTAAACTGGTTGCTATGGGGAAAGGTGGCACGGTTCGAGTTCGGCGAGCTGTTGTAGGAAGGATGCTACGCTTGGTACTGAGTACCCTAGTATCTCGATAGGTTGATGGGTGGTACAAGGGTTGAAAGGGTTGAGAACGTATGCTCAATCCAAGTAAGCTTGTACGGCTTGTTACTATTGGGGGAACGGTTAAAGGGACGAGTTAGCAAACTAACTGCTACGGTAAGCTTGGCTTTGGTCTATGTAGCTTAGTACTCATTGGTGTGAGGGTCAAGTAAGGTGAATCGTTGTAGGAAGGATGCTACGCTTGGTGCTGGGTAACCTGGTATCTCGATGGGCTAATAGGTGGAACGGCTGAATGGTTTTGAGAGTGTATGCTCAATCCAAGTAAGCTTGTGTCGCTTGTTACTTATTGGGTGAACGGTTAAAGGGTATTGAGCTAGCAAACTAACTGCTACGATAAGCTGAGCTTGGTGACTTGCATTTTTGTATGGGCGAACGCGAAAGGGTCAAGCATGTAAAAGTGTTATGATCTCGGTAGCTTAGTAGGTCGTACACTAAGGGAACGTTGAGCTTCCTTTAGGTTGGGTGAACGTCGCTCAATGGGATTCTACGGTTTCGTAGTCTAAGCTGTTGATGTCGGTCTAGTACCTCAATTGCGTTGGGATAGTTGGTTACTTTTGGACCAAGCTATAGATGCGCTTGCCTGTCAAGATGTACTAGCTTGGGATGGAGGTTAGCCTGGCTATTGAAGCGTTTCGACGCTGAGCCATAGAAAGTCGAATACTATGATTTGTATAGTATTCGCACTGAACGAAGGTTGTGGATTACTAGCTGATAGCTAATCTTGAAGCAACTAACGAATTGAGAATCCACCGTGACTGTGAGCAATCCTTAGGGATAGCACCGGTTATTGGTAGTTCTCTTTGAAGAGCACAAGCTACGTTGGCGTTTTCTGTTTACAGAATCGTTGACAT
>JAUDZF010000327.1:12500-15000 GCA_030407055.1 Armillaria mellea | reverse complement strand
CTTAGCTTAGACTTGTTACTTGTTCACGGACCTTTGCTCTGCTTAGGAAGTGAAAGGGATTTAGCTGTGGTCGCTTTGATTTCCGTTTTTGGAAGTCGATTGATTTCCATTTTAGGAAATCAAGCGACCTATGCCTTGCTTAGGAAGTGAATGGTGCACAAGCTTAGCTTTGTTAGCTTTGCTTAGAAAGTGAATGGGTGCAAGCTAGATAGCTTAGCTTTGTTAGGTTGATGCTAGCTTAGCTTTGTTAATGAACCGAGGGCTTATCCTTGCTTAGGTCGAGCTTACCTTTGCTTAGGATATTGTTAGGTTGGCTTTAGCTTGCGCTTGATTGCCTATTTTGGCAATCATGGTACCATAGCTTTGCTTAAGAAGTGAATAGGGGCGCAAGCTTAGCTTGTTAGCTTTGTTTGTTAGCTTAACTTAGCTTAGACTTGTTAACTTGTTCACGGACCTTTGCTTTGCTTAGGAAGTGAACAGGATTTAGCTGTGGTCACTTTTGATTTCTGTTTTTGGAAGTCGATTGATTTCCATTTTAGGAAATCAAACGACCTTACGCCTTACTTAGGAAGTGAACGGTGCGCAAGCCTTAGCTTTGTTAGCTTTGCTTAGAAAGTGAACGGGTGCAAGCTTAGGTAGCCTTTGCTTTGGTTACCTTTGTTAAGTTGGCCCATTAGCTTTAACTTAGCTTGGACTTGTTAACTTGTTCACGGACCTTGCTCTGCTTAGGAAGTGACGGGATTTAGCTGTGGTCGCTTTTGATTTCCGTTTTTGGAAGTTGATGATTTCCATTTTAGGAATCAAGCGACCTTAATGCCTTGCTTAGGAAGTGAATGGTGCACAAGCCTAGCTTTGTTAGCTTTGTCTTAGAAAGTGAACGGGTGCAAGCTTAGGTAGCTTAGCTTTGTTAGCTTTGTTAACGAATCAAGGGCTTATCTTGCTTAGGATATTTGTTAGGTTGGCTTTAGCTTGCACTTAGTGTGCGCTTGATTGCCTATTTTGGCAATCGTAGTACTATAGCTTTGCTTCCTTACCTTTGCTTAGCGGCACAAGCCTAGGTAGCTTAGCTTAGTTAGATTGTTAATGAACAAGCACTTACCTTTGCTTGCCATCGAGCTTGCTTACCTTTGCTTAAGATTGTTACAAGATTTGTTAGTTGACATTAGGGCGCATTTGATTGCCTTTTTTGGTAATCGGATAACCGTAGCTTGCTAACGATTGACCTTACCTTTTGTTAGGTCGTTAGCTTAGCTTTGTTAACGGAATGAGGGATTGCCCTTTTGTTAGGTTGACCTTGTCTTTGCTTTGTTAGGTTGGTTAGCTTGCGCTTGATTGCTTTTTTGGATATCGCTTGATTGCCTTTTCTGGAAATCGCATACCGTAGCTTTGCTTCATTACCTTTGCTTAGAAAGTGAACGGAGCGCAACGTTAGCTAGCTTACAATTCAGCTTACCTTTTTGTTAGGTCCGTTCCTTAGCTTATTGTTATGGGTGCTTACCTTTTGTTACGTTGGTTGGCTTTTTGTTTTCTGAGACTAAGTTAAAACGACAGTCGCGTTTTAGTGGACAGGGAGCTTCACGCCTCATGCAATTTCGGGTATTTTTCGGGGATAGTGTGGGGTATACCTCTTATAAGAAAGAACCTTGGGCCTCACCTTGGACCCAATGGTTTCGGTTAGCATTCTATACTAATGATTGAATGCTTAACGAGTTAGACTCGTTAGTGAGCTGTATAACCGGCAGCTCAAAGCCTTGAAAGCACCTATCTATAGCTTCAAGGTAAGCAAGGACGGGACGGCGAGGTCCTGAGGTGGGCTCTGCATTCCTTGGAATGCTGGTCCCCTTGGTATCTCCCTTTCCTTACCCTTTTGAGGGTAAGAGAGAGGGGGATACTGGGGGGCTAGTATTAAAAGGAATGCAGAGAACACTTGAGGGCCGGGCTAAAGAGAAGGGGAGGGTCGGCCGCTCCCCCTTCAAAAATCCCATGGCCCAAGGCTTGGGCCCGGTAGGGCCCTTTTTAGAAAAATTTTCGTGTTTTTAGGTAGAAATAAATTCAAACTGTGCATTGTTTCATTCCAAGGTCCGAAATTCTAAGTCTAAGCAGTCAATCTAAGGTCAGACAAGGTAACCAAACAAAACTTGGGCCTTGGTACTTGTATTAGCCTTATAGAAAGGGTAAAAAGTCGAAATCTTCGGTGTAATCTTCAATTTTATAGAGAACTAAGCTAACAATTACTTACAGGCAAGTCATTCCATAGTCTAATACCTTATACCCGTAGTCTACAAGTGTTTTTAATGTACTAGGATCCTATTAGCCTTATAGAAAGGGTAAAAAGTCGAAATTTTCGGTGTAATCTTCAATTTTATAGAGAACTAAGGTAACATTTACTTACAGGCAAGTCATTCCATAGTCTAATAGCTCATACCCGTCGTCTACAAGTGTTTTTAATGTACTAGGATCCTTAGATACTTAATAGAAACCTGTTTACATGACTAAAAAA
>JAUDZF010000327.1:0-2500 GCA_030407055.1 Armillaria mellea | reverse complement strand
TACCATTTTAGGAAATCAAGCGACCTTATGCCTTGCTTAGGAAGTGAACGGTGAGCAAGCTTAGCTTTGTTAGCTTTGCTTAGAAAGTGAATGGGTGCAAGCTTAGGTAGCTTAGCTTTGTTAGCTTTGTTAATAAATCAAGAGCTTACCTTTGCTTACGATAATTTGTTAGGATGGCCTTAGCTCATGCTTAGAGTGCGCTTGATTGCCTATTTTGGCAATCGTAGTACTATAGCTTTGCTTCCTTACCTTTGCTTAGCGGCGCAAGCCTAGGTAGCTTAGCTTAGTTAGATTGTTAATGAAACAAGCACTTACCTTTGCTTGCATCGAGCTTGCTTACCTTTGCTTAAGATTGTTACAAGATTTGTTAGTTGACATTAGGGCGCATTTGATTGCCTTTTTTGGTAATCAGATAACCGTAGCTTTGCTAACGATTGACCTTACCTTTTGTTAGGTCGGTTAGCTTAGCTTTGTTAACGGAATGAGGGATTGCCTTTTGTTAGGTTGACCTTGTCTTTGCTTTGTTAGGTTGGTTAGCTTGCGCTTGATTGCTGTTTTTGGATATTGCTTGATTGCCTTTTCTGGAAATCGCATACCATAGCTTTGCTTCATTACCTTTGCTTAGAAAGTGAACGGAGCGCAACGTTAGCTAGCTTACAATTCAGCTTACCTTTTTGTTAGGTCCGTTCCTTAGCTTATTGTTACGGGTGCTTACCTTTTGTTACGTTGGTTGGCTTTTTGTTTTCTGAGACTAAGTTAAAACGACAGTCGCGTTTTAGTGGACAGGCGGCTTCACGCCTCATGCAATTTCGGGTATTTTTCGGGGATAGTGTGGGGTATACCTCTTATAAGAAAGAACCTTGGGCCTCACCTTGGACCCAATGGTTTCGGTTAGCATTCTATACTAACGATTGAATGCTTAACGAGTTAGACTCGTTAGTGAGCTGTATAACCGGCAGCTCAAAGCCTTGAAAGCACCTATCTATAGCTTCAAGGTAAGCAAGGACGGGACGGCGAGGTCCTGAGGTGGGCTCTGCATTCCTTGGAATGCTGGTCCCCTTGGTATCTCCCTTTCCTTACCCTTTTGAGGGTAAGAGAGAGGGGGATACTGGGGGGCTAGTATTAAAAGGAATGCAGAGAACACTTGAGGGCCGGGCTAAAGAGAAGGGGAGGGTCGGCCGCTCCCCCTTCAAAAATCCCATGGCCCAAGGCTTGGGCCCGGTAGGGCCCTTTTTAGAAAAATTTTCGTGTTTTTAGGTAGAAATAAATTCAAACTGTGCATTGTTTCATTCCAAGGTCCGAAATTCTAAGTCTAAGCAGTCAATCTAAGGTCAGACAAGGTAACCAAACAAAACTTGGGCCTTGGTACTTGTATTAGCCTTATAGAAAGGGTAAAAAGTCGAAATCTTCGGTGTAATCTTCAATTTTATAGAGAACTAAGGTAACAATTACTTACAGGCAAGTCATTCCATAGTCTAATACCTTATACCCGTAGTCTACAAGTGTTTTTAATGTACTAGGATCCTATTAGCCTTATAGAAAGGGTAAAAAGTCGAAATTTTCGGTGTAATCTTCAATTTTATAGAGAACTAAGGTAACATTTACTTACAGGCAAGTCATTCCATAGTCTAATAGCTCATACCCGTCGTCTACAAGTGTTTTTAATGTACTAGGATCCTTAGATACTTAATAGAAACCTGTTTACATGACTAAAAACCGAAATCTTCGAATTTCTCAACAACCAACAGGGCTACCACCCTCAAATAAGTCATCCCCATAGTCTACTAAGTCATATCTGTAAGCTACAAGTGTTTTTAGAACGATGGGATCAATATTGAATACCCATAATGATATACTCCTCCTCCCCCAAAAATGAAAAACACTCAAATCCGACTCAGGAACCACCTAAACCAGTTTAAAATGACATTTGAGCAAGTTGACTAATGACCCCCTCCTACCCCCCCTTACCTACACCATCCTAATAGCCTTCAAATGACCAAAAATGCGGTTTAAAACATGTAAAAACAGGTCAGAAAGTCCCCCATCCCATCCTACAGCACTAGAAAGCATCCCCAGTAAGCCCCAGGCTTAGTCCCCCTTACATTTCCTTACCAAAATGCGCCCACAGTAAGCCCCCCCTTATATTTCCTTACAAAAATGCGTCCAAAGTAATCCCCCACCTTACCCAGCCTTAGATTTCCTTACCAAAATGCACCCACAGTAAGCCCCCCCTTATATTTCCTTACAAAAATGCGTCCACAGTATACCCCCCCTTACCTTTCCTTACAAAAATGCCCCCCCAGTAAGCCCCAGCCTTGTCCCCCCTTATATTTCCTTACAAAAATGCGTCTACAGTATACCCCCCCTTACCTTTCCTTACAAAAATGCATCCCCAGTAAGGACAATAGTTAGCCTCCCTTACCTTTCCTTACAAAAAGTGCGTCCAAGTAAGCCCCCCTTACATTTGCTTAGCTTTGGCCGAGTTCAGCGCTCAAATTCA
>JAUDZF010000326.1:17500-20000 GCA_030407055.1 Armillaria mellea | reverse complement strand
TGTTAGCTTTGTTCATGGACCTTTGCTTTGCTTAGGAAGTGAACGGGATTTAGCTTAGCTGTGGTCGCTTTTGATTTCCATTTTTGGAAGTCGTTTGAATACCATTTTAGGAAATCAAGCGACCTTATGCCTTGCTTAGGAAGTGAACGGTGAGCAAGCTTAGCTTTGTTAGCTTTGCTTAGAAAGTGAATGGGTGCAAAGCTTAGGTAGCTTAGCTTTGTTAGCTTTGTTAATAAATCAAGAGCTTACCTTTGCTTACGATAATTTGTTAGGATGGCCTTAGCTCATGCTTAGAGTGCGCTTGATTGCCTATTTTGGCAATCGTAGTACTATAGCTTTGCTTCCTTACCTTTGCTTAGCGGGCGCAAGCCTAGGTAGCTTAGCTTAGTTAGATTGTTAATGAAACAAGCACTTACCTTTGCTTGCATCGAGCTTGCTTACCTTTGCTTAAGATTGTTACAAGATTTGTTAGTTGACATTAGGGCGCATTTGATTGCCTTTTTTGGTAATCAGATAACCGTAGCTTTGCTAACGATTGACCTTACCTTTTGTTAGGTCGGTTAGCTTAGCTTTGTTAACGGAATGAGGGATTGCCTTTTGTTAGGTTGACCTTGTCTTTGCTTTGTTAGGTTGGTTAGCTTGCGCTTGATTGCTGTTTTTGGATATTGCTTGATTGCCTTTTCTGGAAATCGCATACCATAGCTTTGCTTCATTACCTTTGCTTAGAAAGTGAACGGAGAGCGCAACGTTAGCTAGCTTACAATTCAGCTTACCTTTTTGTTAGGTCCGTTCCTTAGCTTATTGTTACGGGTGCTTACCTTTTGTTACGTTGGTTGGCTTTTTGTTTTCTGAGACTAAGTTAAAACGACAGTCGCGTTTTAGTGGACAGGCGGCTTCACGCCTCATGCAATTTCGGGTATTTTTCGGGGATAGTGTGGGTATACCTCTTATAAGAAAGAACCTTGGGCCTCACCTTGGACCCAATGGTTTCGGTTAGCATTCTATACTAACGATTGAATGCTTAACGAGTTAGACTCGTTAGTGAGCTGTATAACCGGCAGCTCAAAGCCTTGAAAGCACCTATCTATAGCTTCAAGGTAAGCAAGGACGGGACGGGCGAGGTCCTGAGGTGGGCTCTGCATTCCTTGGAATGCTGGTCCCCTTGGTATCTCCCTTTCCTTACCCTTTTGAGGGTAAGAGAGAGGGGGATACTGGGGGGCTAGTATTAAAAGGAATGCAGAGAACACTTGAGGGCCGGGCTAAAGAGAAGGGGAGGGTCGGCCGCTCCCCCTTTCAAAAATCCCATGGCCCAAGGCTTGGGCCCGGTAGGGCCCTTTTTAGAAAAATTTTCGTGTTTTTAGGTAGAAATAAATTCAAACTGTGCATTGTTTCATTCCAAGGTCCGAAATTTCTAAGTCTAAGCAGTCAATCTAAGGTCAGACAAGGTAACCAAACAAAACTTGGGCCTTGGTACTTGTATTAGCCTTATAGAAAGGGTAAAAAAGTCGAAATCTTCGGTGTAATCTTCAATTTATAGAGAACTAAGGTAACAATTACTTACAGGCAAGTCATTCCATAGTCTAATACCTTATACCCGTAGTCTACAAGTGTTTTAATGTACTAGGATCCTATTAGCCTTATAGAAAGGGTAAAAAGTCGAAATTTTCGGTGTAATCTTCAATTTTATAGAGAACTAAGGTAACATTTACTTACAGGCAAGTCTTCCATAGTCTAATAGCTCATACCCGTCGTCTACAAGTGTTTTTAATGTACTAGGATCCTTAGATACTTAATAGAAACCTGTTTACATGACTAAAAACCGAAATCTTCGAATTTCTCAACAAACCAACAGGGGCTACCACCCTCAAATAAGTCATCCCCATAGTCTACTAAGTCATATCTGTAAGCTACAAGTGTTTTTAGAACGATGGGATCAATATTGAATACCATAATGATATACTCCTCCTCCCCCCAAAATGAAAACACTCAAATCCGACTCAGTAACCACCTAAACCAGTTTAAAATGACATTTGAGCAAGTTGACTAATGACCCCCCTCCTACCCCCCCTTACCTACACCATCCTAATAGCCTTCAAATGACCAAAAAATGCGGTTTAAAACATGTAAAAACAGGTCAGAAAGTCCCCCATCCCATCCTACAGCACTAGAAAGCATCCCCAGTAAGCCCCAGGCTTAGTCCCCCCTTACATTTCCTTACCAAAATGCGCCCACAGTAAGCCCCCCCTTATATTTCCTTACAAAAATGCGTCCAAAGTAATCCCCCACCTTACCCAGCCTTAGATTTCCTTACCAAAATGCACCCACAGTAAGCCCCCCCCTTATATTTCCTTACAAAAATGCGTCCACAGTATACCCCCCCCTTACCTTTCCTTACAAAAATGCCCCCCCAGTAAGCCCCAGCCTTGTCCCCCCTTATATTTCCTTACAAAATGCGTCTACAGTATACCCCCCCCTTACCTTTCCTTACAAAAATGCATCC
>JAUDZF010000326.1:5000-7500 GCA_030407055.1 Armillaria mellea | reverse complement strand
CCGTTCCTTAGCTTATTGTTACGGGTGCTTACCTTTTGTTACGTTGGTTGGCTTTTTGTTTTCTGAGACTAAGTTAAAACGACAGTCGCGTTTTAGTGGACAGGCGGCTTCACGCCTCATGCAATTTCGGGTTTTTCGGGGATAGTGTGGGGTATACCTCTTATAAGAAAGAACCTTGGGCCTCACCTTGGACCCAATGGTTTCGGTTAGCATTCTATACTAACGATTGAATGCTTAACGAGTTGACTCGTTAGTGAGCTGTATAACCGGCAGCTCAAAGCCTTGAAAGCACCTATCTATAGCTTCAAGGTAAGCAAGGACGGGACGGCGAGGTCCTGAGGTGGGCTCTGCATTCCTTGGAATGCTGGTCCCCTTGGTATCTCCCTTTCCTTACCCTTTTGAGGGTAAGAGAGAGGGGGATACTGGGGGGCTAGTATTAAAAGGAATGCAGAGAACACTTGAGGGCCGGGCTAAAGAGAAGGGGAGGGTCGGCCGCTCCCCTTCAAAAATCCCATGGCCCAAGGCTTGGGCCCGGTAGGGCCCTTTTTAGAAAAATTTTCGGTGTTTTTAGGTAGAAATAAATTCAAACTGTGCATTGTTTCATTCCAAGGTCCGAAATTCTAAGTCTAAGCAGTCAATCTAAGGTCAGACAAGGTAACCAAACAAAACTTGGCCTTGGTACTTGTATTAGCCTTATAGAAAGGGTAAAAAGTCGAAATCTTCGTGTGTAATCTTCAATTTTATAGAGAACTAAGGTAACATTACTTACAGGCAAGTCATTCCATAGTCTAATACCTTATACCCGTAGTCTACAAGTGTTTTTAATGTACTAGGATCCTATTAGCCTTATAGAAAGGGTTTAAATTTAAAAATTATAAAATTTTTTAATTTAATTTTTTTGTTTTAGTGTTTTGGTGTTGTTAATCTTCAATTTTATAGAGAAACTAAGGTAACATTTACTTACAGGCAAGTCATTCCATAGTCTAATAGCTCATACCCGTCGTCTACAAGTGTTTTTAATGTACTAGGATCCTTAGATACTTAATAGAAACCTGTTTACATGACTAAAAAACCGAAATCTTCGAATTTCACAACAAACAGGGCTACCACCCTCAAATAAGTCATCCCCATAGTCTACTAAGTCATATCTGTAAGCTACAAGTGTTTTTAGAACGATGGGATCAATATTGAATACCCATAATGATATACTCCTCCCCCCCAAAAATGAAAAAACACTCAAATCCGACTCAGGAACCACCTAAAACCAGTTTTAAAATGACATTTGAGCAAGTTGACTAATGACACCCACTCCTACCCCCCCTTACCTACACCATCCTAATAGCCTTCAAATGACCAAAAATGCGGTTTAAAACATGTAAAAACAGGTCAGAAAGTCCCCCATCCCATCCTACAGCACTAGAAAGCATCCCCAGTAAGCCCCAGGCTTAGTCCCCCTTACATTTCCTTACCAAAATGCGCCCCCACAGTAAGCCCCCCCCTTCCCCTTTATATTTTCCTTACAAAAATGCGTCCAAGTAATCCCCCACCTTACCCAGCCTTAGATTTCCTTACCAAAATGCACCCACAGTAAGCCCCCCCCTTATATTTCCTTACACACAAAATGCGTTCCACAGTATACCCCCCCTACCCTTTCCTTACAAAATGCCCCCCCCAGTAAGCCCCAGCCTTGTCCCCCCTTATATTTCCTTACAAAAATGCCCGTCTAGCAGTATACCCCCCCTACCTTTCCTTAAAAAATGCATCCCCAGTAAGGGACAATAGTTAGCCCTCCCTTTACCTTTCCTTACAAAAAGTGCGTCCAAGTAAGCCCCCCTTACATTGCTTTAGCTTTGGCCGAGTTCAGCGCTCTCAAATTCTAAGTTTAAAACGGAAAGTCGCGTTTTAGTGGACAGGCGGCTTCACGCCTCATGCAATTTCGGGTATTTTTTTCGGTGTTTTAGTGTGGGGTACCCCCCTTATATGGGAGAACAGTGAAAGGGTCAAGCAAGCAAACTATTGTTAGGTTGCTAGGCTTGATCTGAGTAGCTTAGTATCTCAATAGTAATCTGTTCAAGGGTTGAACGGGTCAAGCAAAGGACTGTTACAGGTACTAAGCTTGGACCTAGTAGGCTTGTAAACTGGTTGCTATGGGGAAAGGTGCACGGTTCGAGTTCGGCGAGCTGTTGTAGGAAGGATGCTACGCTTGGTACTGAGTACCCTAGTATCTCGATAGGTTGATGGGTGGTACAAGGGTTGAAAGGGTTGAGAACGTATGCTCAATCCAAGTAAGCTTGTACGGCTTGTTACTATTGGGGGAACGGTTTTTTAAAGGGACGAGTTAGCAAACTAACTGCTACGGTAAGCTTGGCTTGGTCTATGTAGCTTAGTACTCGTTGGTGTGAGGGTCAAGTAAGGTGAATCGTTGTAGGAAGGATGCTACGCTTGGTGCTGGGTAACCTGGTATCTCGATGGGCTAATAGGTGGAACGGTCTTGAACGGT
>JAUDZF010000325.1:0-24620 GCA_030407055.1 Armillaria mellea | reverse complement strand
CAATTACCATCTCCAATCGGAACTTCACGCAGAGCAGTCTTATACACGAGACTATTCGCATAAAGTCCGGAGCTTGGGATGATTCTGGTGTGTTCATATATTCCACCCTCAACCACGTGAAGTACTGTCTTTACCAGGGGTATGTGTACCACATTGCCACTAGCTGGGTGAAAACCTGATGATTATTAGTGACCACGGCGTTATATGCACTCTAGACAACCCGGTGTATCTCACCCGCGTTAAGGGAAAGACCGTGCATTGTCTCGATCGTTCTGCCCGTCCTCGCACCATTACTTTTGATCCTACAGAGTACCGATTCAAGCTTGCTTTGCTCAGGAACAACTACGAAGAGATGTTGTACATCATCAAGACTTCAACGTTGATAGGGCAGAGTATTATCGGATATCTGCAACAAAAAGGTTTCCCTGAGGTATGATGCGACGACTTTCATCCTCCGGAGCATATACTTATTGTCATATAGATCGCACTTCATTTTGTACAGGATACGAACACTCGATTTGAGTTGGCTATCGAGTGTGGAAATCTGGAGGTGGCAATTGGAAACGGCCAGGACAATTGACCGACCTGAATGCTGGGAACGCCTGGCCACAACAAGCTTTAAAGCAGGGTAACCACAAGGTGTGCCAGTTTTGCCATACTTGTGAGATTTCAGGCTGATGGTATGGTGTAGATTGTCGAGAAAGCGTATCAACAAACGAAAAACTTTGACAAATTGTCGTTCCTATATTTAGCAACAGGAAAGTACCGACAAGCTGTCGAAAATGCAAAAGATCGCTGACGCTAGAGGGGATCCCATGTCGCGATTCCATAATGCACTGGTATGCGGGAGATGTTACTGGCCGGATAGCTGTTCTTCGGGACGTTGGAATGCGTATGTTGCTGCTTACCCCATAACAGGACCTGCATTCATTGTGTTACAGATCCACTAGCATACCTCACAGCTAAAACTAATGGTCTTGAGGATCTTGCAGAAGAGATCCTTGAGGCGGCCGGGCTCACTGCTGACGACGTAGATGATGTGCCTGCGTTTGGACCTTCGACCCTGAAACCTCCACCTGTTGTGACACAGACGACTGACCTCGTCTGGCCTGTTGTTTCTGCTGGCGAGAACTTCTTCGACCGTGCCCTGGCGAGTGGAAGCTTGGAAGGCATTGAGACCCCATACACCAATGGAGATGCGGCTGCAGGAGCCTCCTCAGCTTTGGATGCTTGGGCCCAAGAAGAAGCAGACGCTGATATCGATCCGGAGGAGGGTGGGTGGGAGCTTGATGCGGACGCCGAGGAGGACGAGCCCTCAGCAGACATTAATGGTGACGTTGAAGTTCCTGAAGATGAGGAGCTCGGGGCTGGTGCAAACCCAGGAGTCGACGAGACGGAGTTGTGGGTACGAAACTCGCCGTTAGCTGCTGACCATGTTGCGGCCGGATCATTTGAGACTGCTATGCAGGTACGTGACTGTGTACCAAGACCCAGACTTCTAACATTGACTTGATGCCTATCGTAGCTGCTCAACCGCCAGCTTGGTATTGTCAATTTTGCCCAGCTCAAGTCACTGTTCCTCTCTATCTACCGTTCATCGCATACCTATCTTTCACCGGTTGCGTCATTGCCACCTCTGCAGCTGCACGTCCGACGGAATCCCACGGAGACCTCACCCGGGCGTGTATTACCTATTGCCGTCCTTTCATTGAAATCTGTGCACGCGGACCTCTCTGAAGGATACCGATTTGTATCTGGGAACAAGCTTGCGGAAGCTCAGACTGCTTTCCGTTCCGTCCTTCAGTCGCTTCTATTGATTGCCCTTACTTCTGATAACGAGGCTAAACTTGTACGTTTCCGTGTCTGCCGTTCCCATATATATCTAATGGAGTGGTTTTCTAGTGGAGAGAGACGGTAACAGCAGCCCGTGAATACCTCCTAGCTGTTTCTATCGAGCTCGAGCGTCGTCGCATCGCAGAAGAGGAACCAGGCAATCTGCGGCGAATACTAGAACTCGCAGCCTATTTCACGCAATGCCAGCTCCAACCTCCACATCTGCAAATTGCGTTGCGGAGTGCCATTGGAGTCTTCTCCAAGGCCAACAACCAGGCTGCCGCGGCCCGGTTCGCGAAGCGGTTGTTAGAACTCAAACCTGACCCCAAGATTGTTGCCCAGGTACGTATAATGGGCTCCTCTTTGTTCCGAGGTGCTGATTATTACCCCCCAGGCTCGACAACGTATTGCTGCCGGGGACCGGAATCCTCGAAATGCAGTGGAGATTGCGTATGATGAGTTCACGCCGTTCGAGATCTGTGCTGCGACGTACACGCCGATTTATAAAGGGTCACCGTCGGTCCGGTGCCCATACACTGACGCAGCGTACCTGCCGGAGTTCAAGGGTAAGCTGGATCCTCTTACGCAACTTACGGAGATTGGGGCGGCTGCTTCTGGGCTACCTGCTCCTTGGTAATGATACGGCTCAATGGATGGATGGATCGCTTTTATTTGTGTGTCGATACAGAAATTAATTTTTATTTTGCGCCTTGACTTGTAGACTTGTCTTGGATCGGAGGCAAGATAGTGACAGACTCACTATGGATCTTTTGCCTGTATTATGCATACCCTCGGATCATCTCTGAAATACTCACTAAATGTCGGAACAACACTTTGAGATGAACTTGTTGATTGATTCCTCGTCATATTTACAATCCCTCACGTCGAGCTCAATACCAGCAACGTTGTGACGATCGAGCAGCAACGAGGAGGAGGATGAGGAGGATGATAGTCAATGTGAACGGGGCACTTGTTTCTCCGCTACTACGCTTGTCATCGGACACTGGCTCGGGGGAAATCTATATTCAATGTTGCACTTTTGATTCTTCTTAACAGGTGTCTTGATAGTCTAATATTTACTTTGCAGCGGTTTCACTTAGGTTGATGCCTTTTGTACTCGATACAATGGTAGCAATCAACAGCGACAACTATTGGAATGTATATAGCCAGTCGGATACTTATCTGACATCGCACACAGCCAGTATAGCAACTGTGTCTTTGATGTTAAATGTGAATAATACTATGCTAGACATGGAGGATGAATTCATGTCCTCGTTGGAAGACGTGCTTCCGTTACCTGGGAAAACCGAATACACGAGCTGGACGCGGTTCTCGGTCTGAGGGAAGGTGTTCCCAATTTAGGTATTCTATTTCGGAAAATTTGAGCTCATTGTGAGCTTGCCTCTCCTTCGAGACGACCGGTTACAGACTTGTTGGGGTTGTTACGTCCTTCCGTAGAGGACGGATAAAGGGCGAGTTTACAAGAGCAACTGGATCCTCGGCGCTCTTGAGTGAGCCCTCAGCGTTGGGGCCAAGATATAGATCCAGGCAGTCTGTCATGCCAGCAGGCGTTGTTAGTGCGGGGATAACCGGCTTGGGCACATGCGCCACCCAAGGACATCGCGGTCAGTCAGTGGTGAGGATGCCCCACCACAAGGCCAAGTCTGCCCAGGAAACGGTGTAACGATGTGCCTTCGAGCAAAAGCAAAGCAAAGCCAACGCTCCGAAAAGCTCTACGCCAAGAATGGACATCGACCCCGGTCTTTCCGATCTCGGCCGTAATGAGTGAGAGCGGAAATCCGATCCAAAATATATGACGCCAAGATGACTGCATTCCACTTGAAAAGCTGCCAGCCGGTTCGTTTCTTTTCCCCTTACCGCCCTGTCCACTCTCTCACCTGCAGTCTCTCATTTTCCCAGACATGGCTTCCGACCCAGACTCCGGCGCGCCCCCCATGCAGAAGGCGGGGACGTTCTCGACTATCGACGCGGAGGGCGGCATGGCGCCGTCCAAGGCGGCGACCACGACCCCCAGCACCTTCTGGACGCACCTGAACGAAGAGGTCGACCCCAGCCAGTCGACCGGGCCCCTGGCGGCTTTTTGTTTCATGACGGGCTACATGTGCGTGTGCTACGATGCCCGGCGGCGAAGACACCGTATCTAATCTGCCTCGCAGCGATGTGATATCCTTCTCTGCGATATTCGTGTGGTGTGGGTTCCAAACAGGCAACTTTGCTCAGGTGCGCCTTTTTCTTTTCTTTCCCCGTCAGAAAGGGTCCTCTGACATCATGCGTAGCTCGCTATCGCGCTAGCACGTCTGTTCGAGACTAGGGCAGGCGGCGGCCACGACACCTCGTTCCGCATGCCTGACAAGCAGGCGCTCACGTCTCTCATCGCGTTCAACCTCGGTGCCTTTGTCGGGCGGCTGGGCGACCGCATAGGGCCGCACAAGCGGATATGGCTCATAGGTGGAACCTTCCTCCAGGCGCTGCTGACCATGGCGGCGTCGGCGACGATATACAAGAGCAACATGCGCAGCATCGCGGATGACCGCGACGACCCTTCATGGACGAACGTCCTCGCCTTTGCGTGCATAGCGTTCATGAGCGCCAGCCTCGGTGTGCAGGGTATCCTGGGCAAGAGGCTCAACACGCAGTTCACCACGACGAGTGCGTAGCCCGCCCCCTTGCTTATCTCAGTGCTAACGCTTTTGCAGTCGTGCTGACGACGGTGTGGGTGGAACTGGTGACGGACCCCCAGCTGTTCAATATCCGGAAAATGGTAAAGACCCGCGACCACAAACTCATTGCCGCGGCGGCGTTGTTCATCGGTGCGTTCACCGGGCGGGCTATCTTGGGTGCCATTGGTTCCACCGCCGCCCTCGGAATTGGCACAGGCATACGGGTGCTGATCACTTTGTCTTGGATATTCGTGCCGGGCAAGAAGGCTAGACGCTAGTAGCTGTTTATTCTTATTGTCTATCATTCATTGGTCGTTTTAGAGATACGTAGATTCTCTGACAGATATTTACATACCACCACTTGTAATCTTACCCTTGTCGCGAAAGGGAGCACGGAGAAACGAGTTTTGCTAGCCGTGCCTGACTGAGGGGTTGGTGAAACGATCTCAGTGGGTGGTGTGTACCTACATACGGATCGTCTCTTCTCCGATGTTGTTCACAACCAAGTAGCCGCGCGCATTTGTTTGCGGGACCTCGGACCGATATTCCCACAGTATTTAACAGCCTGCGCGTCGCGACCCTGAAGTCCAACCACCACCACCCATCGCGTCGCGGTCGCGTAATTTGACTCCAGAATCTGTTCCAGTAACAATGTGGGTATCCCAGCTGAAACAATTCATATATCTCATCCATTTTTGAAGGACAATTTACAAAGGTCACAGCGATGCTCACTACCACTCCCTCCTCTCAGAGTTCAGTTCCACAAACGATAATCTCTCTCCCGCTGCAAAGTCCCTCATTCGCTCTGACATCCTCCCAGAACTACATGCAGACGCATGTGTGCTCGATACAGAGATCAATTTTTTCAGAGGACTGCTCACAGCCGCCCAGAAAAAACGAGACGAGATCACCTCTATGGAGAAAACATTCCAGACGTTTCTTTCTCCAGTACGCATCATGCCAGCAGAGATCCTGATGGAGATTTTCAAGAACGTTGCCCGTGATTCAAGCGTGGAGAAAGGTGTGGTGAAAGAAGCAGCCTGGACGCTCAGCCACGTCTGCCACAGCTGGCGGGACGTAGCATTGGGGTGCAGAGAGCTGTGGTCTACCATCTCCGTCCGCATTGCAGACTATGAAATGAGAAAAGCCGAAAAACTTCCAGAGCTGTTGCAAACGGTACTTGGGCATGCTGGGAACAGACTGCTCGACGTTTCGCTTTCCCTCGAGCTTACATGTAGTGAACATATCAAGGAGGAAGACGCTCTCACGAATGAGCAACGGACCGCCATCAAGATGCTCTTCAACGAATCTCCCCGGTGGCTCAGCGCCTATTTATCGATTCCGCCGGGCGTCGTGGAGGATCTGCTGTCCCCACATCCTGACCTACCTTGCCTCGTCTCTCTCAGCCTCCAAACGAAACAGCGGTGGGCACTCCCGTACACCGGGCCGGAAATATGCCTATGGTGTCCCCGTCTGACCTCCCTGAGCCTCCTCGGGATCCCACCGACGAGCGTGTCTCTCTTCTGGAGTTCACTCTATCACGTGTCCGTCCAGCTTACTGATAACCACCCCAGCTCCTCGCAGGACTACGCGTTCCGGTATCTCGCGTCGGTCGACCCCACGGTCCTCCAGACGCTCTCCTTCTCTTCTCTGTACAGCCGCGAGCAGTCGCGCTCGATTGGCGAGCCGATCACGTTCCCGTTCGTGGACACGCTGCGGACGTTCAACCCGACCATACTGGACAACGTCGTCCTTCCTTCCCTGCGCGACATCCACCTCGGCCCGCCAGAGCACAGGCGCGGCACCCCCGGGCGGCGGTACACCACGCCCATGCTCCCTGCCCTCGACGACATGCTGCGCCGCTCGCGCTGTTTCGCCCGCATCACGCGTCTTGTGCTCGAGTTCGTCATCCCCGACCAGGCGCTCATCGATATGCTCGTGTCGCTCCCCAACCTGGCGCGCCTCGTGCTGCTATTCGGGGACTCGTGGTCCGCAGAGATGGAGAGCATGATGGCGATGCTGGTGAGGATGCTGGATATGGGATTCGTGGGGCGTCTGGAGGAACTGGGAATGCGGAATATGTTCGAGGTGTGTTATGTGGATGAATCGCTGGTGCATATGGCGGAGCGGCGGTGGGGGGTTTGGGGAGGGGCGAGGCTGCGTAGGCTGAGGTTGAGAGCTGCAGGGTACAAGAGTGCGAGTGCGTTGGATGAGTTGCAGAAGCGGCTGTGTGTTCTGAAGGACGAAGGAATGGATGTTGTTATATCTACTGTCGGGACGTCGGGGCTGGAAGAATTCTTGGTTGGAAGTAGTCAGTAGGAATGAGAACTAGCCATAGTTGTTGCAGGAGAGTCGCTGTTTTATTTAGCTTGAGAGGAGCCCAGTGCGTCGAAGCTCTTGCTTGATCGGAAAGAAAGGAGAGCACCACTCGGAAGGCTCCCTTTTATACCCGTCGGGAGGCCCGTGCACGATCTGACCGAAATGCGTCATAAATATATCATGTCAAAACACAGCGGGTTTTTGGATGTGGACAGGAAAGGCTGTAGCTAGGTACTCCTAGGTAATTTAGTCGTTTGCTAAACGACCAATAACGACACAGTATTTATTTTGGAGAAGAAAAAAAGAAGAAGAAAGGCCAAGACAGCATGTGGAGATGTATGGCAACGGGGATCCAGCAGAAGCGAAATAAAAGCATTGAAATCCCTACGCAATCGCACGTCTTGAGTCGCTCGTGTTCCAGTCGCGATAATTCCGAGATGTGGCCGCAGACAGACAGAACCAAACAATCATCTTGGACCACTCCTCTCCCCAGTGTGTCCAAAGTGTAATTCTGGTTTCTTCCTTCCACTTCGCCCTGATGCGGCCTTACACTCTATAGAACATCCTATCTCATGGTCACTCCAAACTGGCAGTCCGAAAAGCGTCTCTTATGGAATCCGCGGCAAGGAAACAAGTTCATCGTAGGAGGAGGGTCGCAGATAACATTGTACGAATGGACAGAAGAATATCCTGAAATTCGGCATATAACATCACAGCATGACCTCCAGTACATGAAGGTACGCCGTTCTCATCGCGTTGTACCCATCGAATAACTCCCTTTAGTGCTTCGCCTGGTCACCAGACCCGTATTTCGACGATCTCGTCGCTGTCGGTAACAGCTCTGGCCGTGTCGACCTGTTCCGGCTGGAAGCGTCGAAATACGCGCGTCGGAACAACGTTCTGTCAATGGGCCCGACCATCTCCTTCCCGCTGAGGAACACTCGGTCGTGCAACGCGTTATCATTTTGTTCTGCAGATCCTAATTATCTGGCCGTTGGGCTGGATAAAGCGCGTGGGGACTGCAGCCTCGTCATTTACGATATTGCCAGCAGTCTTCCTAGTATGGCTCTGCCTATGGATCCGGTAGAGACTGCCAGTACTCCCTCTAGGCCCCAGCCGCAGATTCCTCGTGCAGACCTTGGGTCTCGTACCGATGGGCGGGTCCTGCAGCAGCACGCTCCTGCTGAAATCGTATCTGCCCTCTCGTTTCTACCAAATTCCACCAGTCTTCTCCTTGCCAGCATATCATCACGGTGGCTGCGACTATTCGACTTGCGCTCACCTATGCCTGCGACGATAAACGTTGCATCCAAGGTTTACGGTATCGCGACAGACCCTTTTGAGCCAAGACGCATCGCCACTTTTGGGGACGGTATTGTAGCCGTTTGGGACACGAGAAAGTTTAACCAGCCCCTCCTCACCTTCACTGAGAGGGAGGCGTTCGCAGCCGATGGCGCTGTTAGGGATAACACCCACCCCTACAGCACCGTCGAGTTCTCCTCCACAAGGCGGGGGACCCTGGCTACACTGGAGAGAAGCGCTTCGAGAGTGAGAATGTGGGACATCATGGAAGCTCAAGCTCAACTAACGAACGACGGATCCTCTGATGGAGAGAAATCGCGAGATTCGGCACTCTCCAGCCGCGCGACGAAGCGATCGTGGCCTAATTTACCATGGGGTGGTACGGCAACCACAGATGCAGCCGTACCATCAGGAAGAGAACCAGCATCCCAGGCGAACGTGATCCTGTATGACACCCACCAAAGTAAGTCCTTCATTAACACATCAGGCAACATCTATTCTTATTTCTGGCCAAGCCAAGTCATTTGATCGACCGTTGGCGTCCTTTGCTCTCGTTCCTTCAGCATGTGCCCACCCTCTTTCCTCCAACGTCATGGTTGTCAATAAAGACGGAGATCTGGAGCTCCATGCCATCTATGATACACCAAAGCAGGCATCTTGGAGTGCTCGTGGGGATCTTGCTATAGGCGCAGGGCTTTCCTATTGCGTTCTGTCGGCTGTCAAGGACGTCGAAACCCCTCCAGAGCCCTGGGATATCCTCAAGGATGACCCAGAAAGTCAGGGAAAGAGCAACCCTCCCTCACGCTCCCAATCCCGCCGGGGTAGAGAGAGAACTATGCCGCTACCCGATCCCGACAAGTCTGCTACCCCTCCACTGTTCGGCCGCGGAGATGAAGAGGGGTTCCCCCCGCTTACTGGAGGCATAGCTGCTACGAAGACCACCGCGAATTTGGCGGCAACTCGTCCTGAAAAACGGTCGTTCAGTCCAGCGTCTTTGAGGGTTCACGATCAGCACTTGGAAGCGAATAGCGGACCATTGAAGCGCTCGTTATCGAGACCGCGGAATGATGCAGGGGGGACCTCGGATAAGTTGGCTGGTCGTTCTTATCTCATTGGGCGTAGCTTGAGCAGAGGGAAAAGGCAGCCTCTCAAGAGCGTGGCCGCGGTGATTCAGGCTGATATCTCCATGGTGATGCGACGGCGGGCAATCCGCGGGTACGGCCTCAGTAGCGTCAGCCTTCCTAATTTTCACCCAAACCTTACACCACTGATAAATTTTTTGCAGCCTGATCACAATGCCAATGTCGCCCAGGACGACCATGACCCGTATGATGGCTCATCCCAGATGCTTTCCGATGTGTGGAAGTGGATATCATGTAAATAGTCTCGTTCGTAGACGTCTGCATGATTTTCCTAACCCCGTTGATGCAGATAGTCGCGACATCCTATGCGTGCCGACTTCGAAACTTCATGGTTATGATTTCAGTTATGAGGGGCTGCTCAGCATTTGGGAGGGCGTCCCAGCATTTGTGCATGCATCTTATGAGGCCCCGATATCGGCTTATGGCAACACACTGAACGTCGCTGACGGTTCGGAGTCGTATCAAGGACGTCGTACTGCGTCGCCTGCAGTCGATTTGCAAGAGAACTTTTTCGCCGCTCTCTCAGAGTTGTTGGACCGTAGTGATCTAGACGTGAACAGATGGAAGCCTGTGGTGACTACCTCCAAGCTGTTGCAAAGACAAGTGGCCCTCCAATTGACGGGTTGGAACCTTAGGGAAGAGGATCTCATGAATGACATAAAGAGGTCTTCTTAACTCTCTATTCTTCTATACCCCTTTTTGACTTTATGCAGATGGGAAGGGGACGGAAAGATCTCTCGGGCGGCGTGCTGGCTGGTCTTTACTAAACATTATGCCAAGGCGGTGGAGTTGCTCCTGCGAAGCAAAGGTCGGCGCTGGGTTCATTCACCGGTTTACGAGTGGTGCGCTCATGATCCATCTAGATGAGAGTCACCACATGATGTCCGGAATTCTTGCTGCTCTAACACCGCACGGATCATCTGCCGCTTTCAGACATTCAGAGCTGCGCGAACGTGTCATCGTCAAGCTGCAGGATCCCTACTTCAGAGCTATGCTCGTCCATTTGACGCTGGGTGACTGGCGCGAGGTTCTCGATGAGGAAGTCTTGCCTTTCCGAGAACGTCTGGCGATCGCTTTCCAGTTCCTCGATGACAAGAACTTGACGTCGTACTTGAGACGAGTGAAAGAGCGGCGGGTCCGCGGAGACATCGACGCCATGATTGTCACTGGGTTGACGAAAGCCGGGATCGATCTCCTCCAAGCGTATGTGGATAAGTCTGGCGATATACAGACTGCTGCTATCATGTCGTCTTATGTTTGCCCGTCCAAGTTTTCCGACGCGAGGGTCGATCGGTGGTTGGATGCATACCGGGACCTTCTGGACGGGTTCAAGCTCTTCCACCATCGAGTGGATTTTGATATCAGCCGCGGGCGCATTATCCAGGGGGCGTTTGAGGAGGGGTATATGCCCCCTCAGGAATGGGTCCCCAGGCAGATTTTGATCAGGTGCAACTATTGTAATAAGCACCTCAGCGATGAGGGGCCTGAGAGCGCCCGGCGTGGGAAGGTCCGAGTCGTTGTTTTAAGTGCGTGCTGGGACTGACGGCCTTGATTGTAGGATACGTGTCCCCATTGCGGACGGTCCCTCCCCCGATGCTCTGTTTGTCTTATCACTCTGAGTGTCATCCCCGACGGCGCGCGGGATGTCGAGCTTGCGCGCTCGCAGGCTCAGTACACAGGTGTGTGTTGGCTAGTACCTTGGAATGTGGGCTCATCCCGGTGGCTAGATACTATTGATGATGCTATTGTTATGTGCCAGACGTGCAGGCATGGCGGGCATGCTTCGCATATACTTGATTGGTTTTTCGGAGAGGACGGAGGTCAATATCATGGGACGTGTGCTGTAGCCAATTGTGACTGTACGTGCGCTAACGAATTTTGATTCACAAGTGGCGTGAAACGGGAAACCCATTCGACTGTCTTACAAGTCCTGTGTCTAAGTACTTGGTGTACGCAGGATTCGGTCTATGCTAACTTACCTAAGTACTAACCCCATTCAATTTCGATCTAGGAATTCAAGCTTAAAGCACCTGGAGTGCAACTTTGGCAGCTAAACCTAAGTCGACCGCAAAGGCAATGCCGCGCACTCTCCGTTCGACGCACAGATCCCGACTCTTGACGTTGTTCTCATATATGGAGGATGTAAATGTTGAGTGTATTGCGTCCAGTAAGTAGCCGACAGGCTTCGACGACGACGGTTTGCGATATGGTGAGTAGGGTGCAGGCGATGGGAGACTTCACTGTCGATGGCGCCTTTTGCCATTTTAAAACAGGATCGGGGACAACAAGATTTGCTGAAGAGACCCTACAATGATGGTAGTTTCGTGGCAAGGTAATTGTCCAGGACTATTAGCTCCAAACCACAGTGCCTAGCGCTGGCAGCGAAAACTGTCAGCCGGGTCCTCGTTCGGTGATGAGGACCTAGTCTCCCATAGCCAGACGGCATACGCAACCATTGAGAAAGGCAGGGACGGTGCATATGTAATGAGAACCTGTTATAAGGGCCTTCCGGAAAGAAGAGGGGTAAGATACCGACGGCGCGGACATTGGTATCCCAAAAAGCAGCCCATTCACCTTGTACGGGGGCACTACCTTCTATGCGATAAAAGTGCTTGCTTCATATACAGGATGGTAACGAGACTTCAAGTCAAATGAAACGTACTCAGGCTACATTAGGACTTTGGCCTTACGACTGTCTGGGAATGCAGTGGGTGATAGTAATCGGTGGATACGTGTATAGTGTAAACGTTAAGGCCTTATGTATGTGACACGAGTTTCAGTATCGTCAATGGGGAACGCACCAACATCAATATGGAGGCAGGGTACAGCCTCCACTCCAGGAAGGGAGGAGGGAGTTTTTATTAGTCGGTGCTCCTGAACAGAAACATAACGACGTCCGTACTACAGTAACAAATACTAAGACCGATCATTACCATCAAAAGGTTGCTGCTACGGGAACTTCAAAGTACTGAAGTAGGCATATTATATTATTCATTGATTAAGTTACAAATAAGTATTAGGTGCTGCTATAGGAAGGTTATATGTGGAAATTAAGGTGTTAAATCGATGTCTGAGATATTATGATGGAATTTATCAGTAGTAGTGGCGTTAACCAGGGCCAGCGCTCATTGCTCAGTTTCCGCGTACTTTCCTCAACTCGTTATCTGTTACAAGAATTTTAATCTGTTTGAATCGCATGGAAAAGATTAACTGCATTTTTTACTTACCAACGAAAGCCGAGCGAGGTGCAACCACCGTCAAAGCGCCCGTGATCATCTGCAGTAGCCTTTGTGCTGTGGCCTGCTGAGGCTGAGGCATTGATGACACCCGGCCAATCAAAAACTTGCAAGCAGTTGACCACAAGATCTGTGCAAAATAGATGCCATCGTGATCAAGGTACAACTCCGCATGGCAAGTGAATACACTCACACCCATAATTGCGTCGACGAATGGAAAATCAGCGATATTCATTGCGTTCAAAACCTGCGTTATTGCAAAAGCTGCCCTATCCATTCTCTCCCAAGAATTGGGATTTAGGGATCTCACGGGGAAATGAAGAAAGATCACAGTAGCATGCGCCAAGGTGTATATCATTACAGCTGTAGCCGGTGTGCTTAGCGTCAGCATGGCTTGGAAAGTGGGCAGCCTCTCAATAAAACGTTCCAGAACGTTGGAAAACGAAGCAAAGGTTGCCTTGAAGTGGTTTACTTGCGCGCTATTCATTCCTAATAACCGTATGTCGAATGCACGAGTCAAGTGAAGAAACAGTACGCCTCACCGGGATGCACCTTTGACCCAAAACGCGAAGCTTGTTCAAATAAAATTGACGCCTTAGCGTGCAGGGCAACGATAGACGTCCCCGCGTCGGCATCACCATGTAAGAATCTCTGGACGGTGTGGCTACTCCTGTCTAAAGAACGAGGGAACTTCGAAAGAATGAATAAAACCCAAATCCAGAGACATGAAGAGATTTACCCTGGAATAATCACTTATATCCAAAGGCCAAGGTGCGTCGATTCTTGTCGCCTCTTCTTCAGATAAGTTGGAAGGTGATCCGTCCACAGCGGTCCAAGAGTTATTTAAGATCACGACAGTCCAGAGACCATTGAGTCTCTCCCCTTCTTCCAGAGCGTTACGCGCTTCTCCGAGGATAGACCCGCTGCCTCCGTTCTGGGATCTGATCTTATGCAGCCCAGAGCTAAGTACAAGGGAGACTGCAGCGCTCGTATGATACTTTCCCTCGAGCATCTTCATATTCCGGAAGAAATACTGAGCTAACAGGACCTCAGCCTGGATGCATTGGATAACTCCGTAGGGATGGGAAGAGCAGCTTGCCAGTCCTTGAGAAGCATGGTTGACGGCTGGAACAAGAAACTGGGTTTCCCACGCGGCGATATCCCGAGAAGGAGAGAGATGAATTCCCCATAGGTACACGGCACTAAGCAGAGCAGGAACAGGTCGTTCGACAAGGTTACTGCTGGTTGCCGACTGGACAAAGTGAGGGATGTCAAGGAAGAATCCAAGCTCCGCGCAGTTAGCTAGGAACGTTTGCAAGCTGAGGGTACATCAGTGATTAGCAGAATTCGCATAACATATAATCATGTACTCACATAACCTGGTGAACCTGAACAGGCATATTCTTCTGATCGGTCAATATATGGTGTTTGGATGACCTGTGAATAACTTACGGGTTGTTCATTGCGTGGGTTGCCTGAGTGAGGCAAATAAGGGTTACTTCAACGAGTTTTCAGAAAAGTTCGTACCCTGCGATGGCAAAAGACTATTGTATGGTTGGGTCAAAAATATAGGCGACCCAGGACTTGCTTGTCGAGCATTCTCAAGTTCATTAATACGTCGTTCGACCGTGGCTATCTGTTCTTCTAGCACACGAGTCTTCGTCATTCCTTGACCGTAGTATTCGCACTCGTGGAATATAGTAGAAGCCGCGCATTGACCGCATTTTGGCTGTCTTCCATCACACTTCTAGAGATCAGTGTTAGTGAGTTGACGACGAGATGCAACCATGTACTAGCTCACAATCTTCCGGTGCCTACAACGGGATGAAATGAGCATGAATACACTTCCACATAAAGCTAGTGGTTTCTTTACCTGCAGTTAAGACACGCGCCGCCCTTGGGAAGCTGATGGGTGCGAGAGGAAGTGTTACTGCGGTGAGAACTTGAAGCCATGTCAGTCTGTGGATGTCTTCATCGTCCTCCTCCCTCCCTATATACCAGTCACCGCCCTGCATACTCAGCCGGAATATGTATGCCCCAGTAATTGGCCGACTCGTTTCACTCCAAGAAACATAGTCCAGTGGCGGGTGTGAGATAAAATGGCACAAGCGGACCAATGTACTGCTATTTCGCAGTCATGGGCGCTGAGGGAGAACAGGCAATTCCCGACAGATCAATTTCCCCGGAGACGGCAAGTAGACTGTGTCCAGAACAACGAAGAGACGTGACGAGCGTCGTAGACTCATTGCTAAGGTTTGGGATGTTCGCGAATAATTTAGGCAGAGCCGACGTTTCATCGTAAACCTCCAAAAATCATTGACTGAACTCCGGTGTTGATTTGGGGACGGGCGACGTCCGGGCGATACCACAATATTGTTGTGTAGACTGCTGGTCGCTTCCAGGGAACCAGCGTACTCGATAAGCGTGTAAGTTGCGTATGATAAGCGGAGAAAATCGCGGTTGGATCCTGAAGATAGGAAACGACGAACAAGAGTTGCAACCGTGACCATCATGATCATGTTTGAGGGTACGTTCAATTATTAATCTGTCGCTTTGTCATTATGTTTGCATATCCACATATGGCAACTTCTTTACTACTTTAGGAGCAGGCGGCGACGATCGATACCCAATGAGAAAGAAAGGTTACAGGATACATACGAATACCGGGTTGGTGACAATATGCGAATGCTTCAAGATTTACACCTCCAGGAAACAAAGTGTTACAGATAAGCATCGTTCTACATCAATCGAAGAGCTCGTACCGCAATTTGGTCCTATAATGATCATCGGTATAATGCAAGTTGTGGCAAGTTTCAACAAGCACTGATATACACTGTTGCGGGGATCGGTTGAACTATAAATCTCACTACGCCATAGCCGGAAGCCCTGAAAGTGTATCAAAAAATCAAGGACAACACGGATAGTGGTCAGTCTCAGGCTCAGGGAATTTGAAACAATACAGTTTTAAATTAAGTAGATAATGTACAACAAAAATAAGGAGTAGGAAACCCCATCCTCCCTGCTGCTCTTCAAAAAGAACTTGGTTGTAATACAGTAGGCATAGGCGATAATGAATACAGTGGTTGACGCATCCGAGGTTGTAATCATAGCGGAATCGATATATCTAGGTCCGAAGACGTTAACGGTCTCCGACGGACCTCCCGGGCCCATTACGAAGGATACGGTACGGATGTACCCTGGCGCCCTTGGAAAGGGGTCGATACGGCTGACGAAACTGCTGCAGAGCAGGTCCGACAAGAAAAAGTGCCTGGGAGGGAGGAGCATGGCCTGCAGACGTTTGGAGAGCAGAAAGCGGCGGAATATATGGGGCATCCGGAGGGGGAACAACAACGACGGCATCTGCAGCGTCCAGAGTACATGGGACAAGCCGAAAGCGGATCCCAGAAGGGGATGTCAAGGAGGGGTGTCGCGAAGGTGGTGAAGACGGCGTTCGTGAAGATGTAGAAGAGACGGAGGCTTGTCGCTGCATGCGATAATTTTGGCACATGACCCTAGGGCACAGCTATTGATGATAATCAAAACGAGTTATGCCAAGGCAAAAGTCGACTTACTGGATACTTTGAAGGCTCGTCTGCAATATCAACTTCCTTACACAAAGGAAGAAGGACCAAGCTACGAATCGACGGAAGAGTAGGCCGTTGTAAAGGCATATGAGGATGTGAATTTGGATTGAATGTAATGGTCCACTGAGGCTCGAGGACCGGTCTTTCGATTTTGAACAAAGTTGGAAGACGAAATAGCAGGAACGGAAGGGAGAATGGGAATATCGGTACGAAGCAGGCATAGTTACTTTATACCACTCAAAAAGAATATAGCCAACCCATTCATCACAGACAAAAGTGTTGCTTCAATAGCCCGCGTGTACACAATGAACGTCGAGAACAAACCATTGTCTTGTCACGTCTGTCACAACGGTGTCACAACTGTCCCAATTCGGAGTTTATACTCTGAAATTTTACTTATGAAATTTTATTAACTTCGAGGCGTCAATGCCCTCGCCTCCATCCAACACTTTGAGGTTGGATTGAATAGGATACTCGGCTACACTCCGAATTTTCTGTAGAGCTTTAAGGACCAGAGGCACTCTCGAAAAGGAACCGCCGGGAAATTTGAAAAAGCGGACTTTGAAACGCACACAATGGCCAATTTTCTATTCTTCTCGCGAAGTTTGTCTATCTGCTTGTCGCTTCTTGCGCCTCGTCTCACAATAATCACCCTGAAGATGACAGAGCTAATACCCAAAGTCCAAGTAGTGAGCACCGTTGCTGCCTACCTTTCGACGATGTACATTTGTAATAAGTCAGCCTTGTATTGCAGATGAGCGGAGCCTCTGAGGACATGTCTGCCGCGACATACAAAATACACGACGAATCGCATACCATAGGAAATGCTCTGCGATGGATGATCATGAAAAAGTATGTCTGTTATCTTGATGGTGGCCCACCTGACGTCAGAATTGTTAGCCCCAAGGTCGAATTTTGTGGATACAGGTATGCGTCAAACTGTTCCCTATTCTTTCTCCTTTCTTTGTTCGTGCCCAACAAAGACAATGGACCTTCGTCAACGCTGCATTTTGCTCTTTGTCGCTGCCTAGATGATGCGCCAAGGGCGTTTAAACGGCATTATCTTTATTGTTCTCATTGTACTCATGCAACCGCCTAACAGCGTCCCTCACCCTTCTGAAAATTTCATACATGTCCGCATACAGATGTATGGTGCGTGTATCTTGTCCTTTCAGATGGAAAAGCAACGCTCACGTAGGCCCAGATCACCTATCTTCACTGACTGCTCTTTTGACGGCCCTGGATGATCTCGATGCGTTATGTTCCACCATTGATACTGCATATCGGTTCAGTCTGCAGACCGACACCTACGAGCGATGGGAGGAGAAATCTTGATGTTGATGCGGAGGATGCTATGTAAGATTTAGTGCTCCAACTGTAACGCGGGAACTGGCATGGCAATATTGACCGTTTTCCGAGGTCAAATCTTCGTCATACTGATCGTATGCGAACACCGTCTCTACTGAACGTTGGCCGTGAATGAAAGGGGAAGTTGTCCACTACTGCAGCCTCTCGTTCCGGTCCCTCTCACCGTCATTACGGATTTTCATGATCATGCTGGATCGTCTCATGATTACACTGTGCGCGCGCTCATCATCGTCAACATCACACTGCCGAACCTGCTCAACCGCGTGAACCGACTTAATGATCCCCGTTTCTACACGGCAGGTCAATTCAAGGGACCTGCATAGTGTACAAAGGCGAATAGTCACTGTAGCTGCTCGGTGTATGACACTCCAGCTATTCAGTGGCGTGGTCACCTTCCTAGACTTGCCTCGCCTATCAAGTGTCTGGAATTACAGTTGCCCTCTTACCTGCCAGTCCAAAACGCGATCTCGTCTTATTCCCTTGTCCCGTGGTTAGCTGTTTCCGGGCTGGAAATGTTCCTGCAGGCTACAGATTGACTGTAAGTATATCCGACGCTCCTACCAAGGTCAAAGCCCATTCATCGTCAGCAGATGATCAATGTCCCGAAGCCTATATCAGTCCTTAACTCGCTCTCTTCACCGGCGTGGGTTGTGAGCGTTTCATGAGCTGATGAAAATAATCAACACGAACAGCATCAGTCGCTAAGCCCTGCAAACTTGCAGACCAAATACATTGTTCGGAGCGGGTACCAGTGCAGTTGCCCTATTGACAAGACCATGGGGTGTAAATTGCCAGAATTACGAGTGTTGTGGCGTCTTCAGGCTGGTATTCGCATCGGGTAACCTGATATACGGCGAAAGATGCGGACCAATACACTAGAGTGTCCGAACGTTTCTATAATTTCCTTGATCAGCGCTCGTGGCCTGCCGACTTCAACATAGGACAATTTCAGATCCGACGTATGTAACAGATCATCCCTATCTTAATGCTGGATTGCACCTCTCGCAAGGAACAAACTTCTGGAGTCGCGACCTATTCTTGTCCCATTTTCCACTTTCAAAAGTTACATTCACTGACCCCCTGGTAGCGCGCACCCTTAAAACATGTTATCCTCGTGGGGAGACTGTGCATACAGTATTAAGCACGGCCGGCCTTAAAATTGGACGATGTAGTACGGATTCTGGTCCGTTGCCTTCTAAGGGACATTGATTAGAATAAAAAAACCCCTCCTCCTCCTCCCTTGTTGACTCTGATACCGTCTAGACGGCACATATGAAGCCATCCCTCTAGTCATCAAAGCATCCTATTAATTGTATTCTTACGTCTGTTTACTCTTTTGCCCGGCCAAGTTGACAATGTGCGACACCGGAACGGAATCCAAATTCGATGGTCTTTACCACTGCTCTTTCAAGTTCCGATCTATGTGGAAATACGGCGATGGTACACGGACAAAAATCGGAACCTTGATTAATGTTGGTGTGCCCATAAAGTAACCTGCTTGTTTTATCCGAAATGTTTTATCGACAGTATTCATCAAAGCTGTCTGCATGACTTGATGAATTTGCTGGGTCATTTCGGAATTCCGGACCGCACTCATGCCCAATTAGCAATCACCTCCTTTCCACTTACATACGGCCACCAGAGCATCCGTGCTCGTCGTCTGGCAGCCATAGTCTTCTAATCGGAAAATGGTGATATCTGTCACATCCAGCCCTTCCTTATGACTCATGTTTACATAGTACGCAGACATCGAAAGCCTTGTGCTGTCAGGGGAGCTCTTCAACGGAACTTCACGTTCCTCATCACCCATTCGAACACCATCGCTGTCTTCAGACAAGGGATGGCACGATGACGAAATCGATTCAACCAATGATCTGGTGCCTCCGGAGCCTCAGCAGGATTCAATCGGGATGGGACCTGGTCGTACTGGCGTCAAGGGTGTCATCCGTGACCGCGACGAAGCTGAAACTCTTGAACGACAACGGCAGGCCAAGGAGATGGCAGAGCTCAGGACACGCATGGAGAAGAGCAGTCTTGGGGGAAAGACATACCTGGAAGAGGAAAGAGAAAAGGCAGACAGAGGGGATGATAAAGTGGACCCTTTGGTGAGGAACGAACGTGAGAGAAGAGATTTCTTTGGGATGGTAAGGCAAGGAAAGTTCGGACATTTAAGGGAAGTCGGTGTACGTAGTTTCGTACAGGCCGTCGAAAAAGAGGATAAAGGAGCCTGGGTCATCGTGCACCTCTACGAACCCGTGAGTGTTGCACCATCGTTACCCTGACCGGCCGCTAAATACATCGTATAGTCGTTGGACAGATGTTATATTCTTGATGAAACTCTGTCCCGCCTGGCTCGGTCACACCCAGACACTAAATTCTTGCGTTGTCGAGCATCGGCCCTCGGTTTCGCTTCAACTGCTTCATCAGTGCCCAGGTCAACGACGCACCGGCCGTCTCGTTCTACTCACCACGACGAAGACGACCCCTACAGTGATAAAGAGGACGACGAGGGCGAGGACGATTATGAATCAGATGAACAGGATCGTTATGCTGAAGAAGACGTCGACCTTGACATGCTCCCTACTATGCTGGTTTACCGGGATGGACAACTCATTCATAACTGGGTACGGGTCGACTGGGAGGCAGGAGCGGCAGGCATCGATGAACTACTCGAGAAGTGAGTTTAGCGAAAAGTCCACCTGTGTTCATATCATAACCTCCTTCCCAGAAATCGTATATTGCGTCCAGCTGAATCCTTTCTTGGGAGAGACAATTTTGGTCTCCCGAGTGATGATGAAGATGACGACCTCCTTTGGGATGAGGAGAGCTGAAAGTCCTAGTGTCCGAAGGAATTTACTTATAGACGTATCGGAGAGCCGGTAAGCCCTTTTTGCCTACCTCTTCGCATCTCATCATCAAGTACAGGTCAGATCCCCCTTATTATATTTCCTCGCTTTGTGTATCTTTAGCTCAAGTGCATTCATCGGTTCAGGGATCGATATCCTGTTTCTTTGTGGATATCCAGGCTTTGCGTCACCACTTGGTCCATCCAGCATGTTCTCAATTTCTCATCAAGTGTAGCCTTGCTACAGTTCGATATTAAAAATTTGAGCCTGTGTACTCGTCAGGAGTATATCTACTTCTGGTGGGAAGGCCCTAGTGGGCACTTTACTCAGGGAAGATAGTAAATGCAATGCCGTTGCCACGACATAGAATCAACGTTTTCCCGTCATCAGACCGAAATTACTTTCTAAGACGAGTCCATGTTGGGTTCGTTTTCATGGATCGCACAATGTCTCACTTTCCTCTCGACGACGAAAATCCTCTCTGACACTTAGCGCGAAGTTGCCAGTCTCCTCCATGCGGTGCTGACTTCTCAGATGAACTGGACCCGAACCCCGATGTCATATTTGTGTCATTGTGACCTATCAAAATGACTAAAATCCGCGGGAAAGAAAGAAGTAAAGAGTGCAAGAATCCCACGAGTAGCCCTTATCACCGATCAGCAGCACGAGTCTTGACTCTTCAGTCTACAAACATGGCAGTCGCGTCTGCACCATTCGACAGTGTCGAAGACGCCGATGTCGTCCTCCGATCTTCCGATAACGTCGAATTCTTTGTCTTTAAAGCTTTTCTCTGCTACGCTTCCTCTTTCTTCAAGAATCTATTCTCAGACGGTAATCCAGATGAAATAAAAGACGGTCTACCTGTCGCTCCAGTAGTAGAGAGGGCCAAAATCTTTCGAATCCTTCTTCTCTTCTGTTATCCCGGCGAGCTTCCGCCACTCGAAAATTTGCTTGAGGTCACAGAGCTCTACGATGCTGTTTCCAAGTACTGTATGGACGATGTTGGGAAACGTATGCAGAAGTCCCTCCTCAAATCAACCCTCATCCTTCAGGAGCCTGTGCATCTCTTTGCTATCTCGGTTCATTATGGTTGGCGGGATGTATGTGAAGCAGCCGCGAAGAACACCCTTTTCCATCCTGCCAGCGATCATCCATCCATCGATGAGCTCAGACTGATCACCGGTCTCGATTACCGGCGCTTATTGGATTACCATAAACGATGTGGCGCTGCTGCTGAAGCGACGGTACTGCATGCGTCCTCCTCGAAGCGTAACATGTATTGGAGAGGGATACCTGAGCCTTCGTCTGCATGGTGGAGCGCTGGCGGACCATGCTGTCAAGATGCCCGCTCCAACGGATGTTGGGTGTCTGTGGCAGCCTGGAAAGAATACCATGTGCATCTGTGGTTGATGCAATACTTCGTGGATGTAGCACAGAGGCTAAAGGAACGGCCTAGGGGAAAGACGGTGACAGACGATGATATTGTGAACAGATTGCTTAGTGGCATTGGCTGTGCACCGTGTAAGGCAACAATAGGCACGGAACTGCGTATCCTCACGGATCGGCTATCGTCCGAGGTGGAAAAGGTTGTTTCGCAGGTATGTTTGGGCACTACTTTAAAATCAGCCTGCTTATCGTTTTCATTCAGGTCACGCTTGAGTTGGATCTAAATTCATCCTCAAATATGTAGACTATTCTCACAGTTTACTGGAAACGTGTTACATTTTATCTACGGTTTCTCCGATGGTGGTAGTCGCGGTCTCTACTAAGGAATCAACCGATATTTTCAGTGCCGTTCTTGCCCAAACAAGGCAACCACACCGACAACGAAGAACCCCAGAGGTTCGGGAGCCATGGTGGCGCTAGCCCTCGTTGCGAAAAGGGTAGAGAATAGTAGTAGCGGAGAAAGGCTACAGTTGAAGGATGTTCCGAGGCTGCAGTAACGAGAAGACCCTACAAAACCATGGCAAAATGTATGGTACGAATGCAAAGAACAGCAAAGCATATTTGTACAACGCGAACACAGATGGCCTGAGACATTTTCACATCAAGAAGGGCTCGCGAGTGATAGAGGACAGAGAGGACGGGAATTCAGTGAAGCGGTCTACATACAGTGACGACGCAGAAACTGATCCGAGTCGAGCTGATCACGTAGTCTAAATTTTCATCCTGTTCCCACTTCCCAGCCCTTACTTCTATTCCCAGGCGGCGCGGCAGCTGAGAGTAGAGCGCGCTGCGCGCGGTAGGTTGTTCAGAACATCGGCATGTGCTGGGGTCTCGTACATATAACATCTGTTTCAAGTTTGGCCCAGAATGGCTGATGGCCCTTGAAGCTTTAATATTCAACAGTAACCTGGTTGCCTCGAACCTTGATCATGATTCGGTTGGTTTTAGGGACGGGGCCAACTTCTCTCTCTTTCCAGTATCATGGCCTCCTCCCCCGTCTGTACTCTCCCTTTCGACTCAAATCCAGACATCGATGGAATAGGAATCCGTGTTGCGACCTATCTACAGCTTTTCATAGGTATAATAACCCTCGCTGTCTCTCCACGAAACGCTGTCGACTCGTGGTGGGCTGTGATAGTAACTTCCCTTGGGCTGCAGATAGCTGCAATCGTGGATTACAAGCAGCTGTCACTGTATCATGCGCTCATCGTAACTTGGCTTGCCTTTCCCGTTTTCGTCATGTCGTTCTTCTATGGGTTCTTGTCATGGTCAGAGCGAATCTCTCATGAGATCAGGCTGGGCATTGGTGCGCATGGGGTTACATACATCGCGTACGTTATCTGACACTCTCCTATTACTTACCGTTCACGGTGGTCCGTCCAGCGTCAACCTGTGGATATGGATCACTGTACACTCTTTTGGTGTTCAGAGTGAATGCAACGACCAGGTTAAATTTGCGTTATTTGCTCTTGGGAGACCGACGGGATGGGTGCGTTACTTGGTCCTTTATATACGTGCGTACCGTTTGTTTCGCCACGACCGTTCCTTGATCCTTGTCTTTACAATAGTTGGCGTGTGGACCTTCGGGATTGTCATCCCCTGTATCGTCGGGGCTGTGTTTCTGTGTCTTCGCTTCGCTGCCCGCTTCCATCCGCCCTTGCGGGCCTGGTTTGAAGCTACTCCGACACCCAAATTCACTCGAAAACCTTCCCTGAACACCGTCGTTGCCGTGTTGTCAGCGTTCAACCTCTTCGCCCTGGTACTAAGCATATGCATGGTGGAGCTAATGGTATCCTCCAACGCAGATATTGTGGCTGGTGGAAACGATGTATGGACCTTCGGACAGGTTATAGCCATGATTCTAGTGGCAGGGCCATTGGTAACCCTTTGGAAGACGGTATTGGGAGAAATGAGACATAGGAAGGGAGACTCGTTAGAATATAGACCAGCTGCCGCACTATTGGATCTCATAAGGAAAAAATGGCAGAATATGAGAAGCAGGAGGGATGATCTGGAGAGGTAAGTCGCCGTCGTTTGATTTTGATTTTTGAGATTTAACAGAGAACCCCGGACGATAGTGTGGGCAGACCCTCGAACAGCTCCGATTGCGAGCTCCAAGGTGTCAACTCGACGGTAGTCGATCGACCAGGAGCATGAGAGCAAATTCGCAGACAAGATGTCTTTGTCTATATGCATGTTGGACTTGTTCAGAAGTCGAGTTGAGACGTTCTTCAAATACGCAGCCAACACAGTTAAGCCACAGATGTGGGACGGTTCCTTGGAGAAAGGTGGTTTCAAATATATTCAAGGAAGGGCATAATTGATTCCGTCTTACCCGAGGAGGATCATAGACTGAGTTCGCAGAGCAATGAAATAGTTCCGGCAAAGTGGCGTTCGACGTTTCCCATCTTCTTGTGTCTAGATGGGAAGCGACATCTGCATAATATGATAGAAGACGTTATTCGCAAGGTACGATATATTGTTAGACCAGTATCCGGGAAAATAATTCTTGTAGCGACTACTCATACAATAGGGACCTCTGCTGTCAGCCAGCTGATACATTCAGCGGTCCGTCGTGTGGAGGCAGATGGGAGGATACGAGTATAACAGTGAAATGTGCCAGAATTTCTGTCTGATATCAATCGTCTCCCATTAGGTATCGTCAAGTTGATAGTACCATTAACGTTGCGGCCTGGAACGTTCCGATGGAAATGAGAGCCAAAACATTCATTTTCACACCGCGGTGATCAGTTGACATGATGAACTGAGCCTAACTTGGATCTAGTGTAGCGGGCAGTGTATTGTGGCGGAGTTCCAGCGGCTACAACGCGGGTGATTCCATTGTGTTACCAGAACTCAGTAA
>JAUDZF010000324.1:20000-22500 GCA_030407055.1 Armillaria mellea | reverse complement strand
AATAAGTAACAAGCGACACAAGCTTACTTGGATTGAGCATACACTCTCAAAACCGTTCAGCCGTTCCACCTATTAGCCCATCGAGATACCAGGTTACCCAGCACCAAGCGTAGCATCCTTCCTACAACGATTCACCTTACTTGACCCTCACACCAACGAGTACTAAGCTACATAGACCAAGCCAAGCTTACCGTAGCAGTTAGTTTGCTAACTCGTCCCTTTAACCGTTCCCCCAATAGTAACAAGCCGTACAAGCTTACTTGGATTGAGCATACGTTCTCAACCCTTTCAACCCTTGTACCACCCATCAACCTATCGAGATACTAGGGTACTCAGTACCAAGCGTAGCATCCTTCCTACAACAGCTCGCCGAACTCGAACCGTGCACCTTTCCCCATAGCAACCAGTTTACAAGCCTACTAGGTCCAAGCTTAGTACCTGTAACAGTCCTTTGCTTGACCCGTTCAACCCTTGAACAGATTACTATTGAGATACTAAGCTACTCAGATCAAGCCTAGCAACCTAACAATAGTTTGCTTGCTTGACCCTTTCACTGTTCTCCCATATAAGGGGGGTACCCCACACTAACACCGAAAAATACCCGAAATTGCATGAGGCGTGAAGCCGCCTGTCCACTAAAACGCGACTTTCGTTTTAACTTAGAATTTGAGCGCTGAACTCGGCCAAAGCTAAGCAAATGTAAGGGGGGCTTACTTGGACGCACTTTTTGTAAGGAAAGGTAAGGGAGGCTAACTATTGTCCTTACTGGGGATGCATTTTTGTAAGGAAAGGTAAGGGGGGGTATACTGTAGACGCATTTTTGTAAGGAAATATAAGGGGGGACAAGGCTGGGGCTTACTGGGGGGGCATTTTTGTAAGGAAAGGTAAGGGGGGGTATACTGTGGACGCATTTTTGTAAGGAAATATAAGGGGGGGCTTACTGTGGGTGCATTTTGGTAAGGAAATCTAAGGCTGGGTAAGGTGGGGGATTACTTTGGACGCATTTTTGTAAGGAAATATAAGGGGGGGCTTACTGTGGGCGCATTTTGGTAAGGAAATGTAAGGGGGACTAAGCCTGGGGCTTACTGGGGATGCTTTCTAGTGCTGTAGGATGGGATGGGGGACTTTCTGACCTGTTTTTACATGTTTTAAACCGCATTTTTGGTCATTTGAAGGCTATTAGGATGGTGTAGGTAAGGGGGGGTAGGAGGGGGTCATTAGTCAACTTGCTCAAATGTCATTTTAAACTGGTTTAGGTGGTTCCTGAGTCGGATTTGAGTGTTTTTCATTTTTGGGGGAGGAGGAGTATATCATTATGGGTATTCAATATTGATCCCATCGTTCTAAAAACACTTGTAGCTTACAGATATGACTTAGTAGACTATGGGGATGACTTATTTGAGGGTGGTAGCCCTGTTGGTTGTTGAGAAATTCGAAGATTTCGGTTTTTAGTCATGTAAACAGGTTTCTATTAAGTATCTAAGGATCCTAGTACATTAAAAACACTTGTAGACGACGGGTATGAGCTATTAGACTATGGAATGACTTGCCTGTAAGTAAATGTTACCTTAGTTCTCTATAAAATTGAAGATTACACCGAAAATTTCGACTTTTTACCCTTTCTATAAGGCTAATAGGATCCTAGTACATTAAAAACACTTGTAGACTACGGGTATAAGGTATTAGACTATGGAATGACTTGCCTGTAAGTAATTGTTACCTTAGTTCTCTATAAAATTGAAGATTACACCGAAGATTTCGACTTTTTACCCTTTCTATAAGGCTAATACAAGTACCAAGGCCCAAGTTTTGTTTGGTTACCTTGTCTGACCTTAGATTGACTGCTTAGACTTAGAATTTCGGACCTTGGAATGAAACAATGCACAGTTTGAATTTATTTCTACCTAAAAACACGAAAATTTTTCTAAAAAGGGCCCTACCGGGCCCAAGCCTTGGGCCATGGGATTTTTGAAGGGGGAGCGGCCGACCCTCCCCTTCTCTTTAGCCCGGCCCTCAAGTGTTCTCTGCATTCCTTTTAATACTAGCCCCCCAGTATCCCCCTCTCTCTTACCCTCAAAAGGGTAAGGAAAGGGAGATACCAAGGGGACCAGCATTCCAAGGAATGCAGAGCCCACCTCAGGACCTCGCCGTCCCGTCCTTGCTTACCTTGAAGCTATAGATAGGTGCTTTCAAGGCTTTGAGCTGCCGGTTATACAGCTCACTAACGAGTCTAACTCGTTAAGCATTCAATCGTTAGTATAGAATGCTAACCGAAACCATTGGGTCCAAGGTGAGGCCCAAGGTTCTTTCTTATAAGAGGTATACCCCACACTATCCCCGAAAAATACCCGAAATTGCATGAGGCGTGAAGCCGCCTGTCCACTAAAACGCGACTGTCGTTTTAACTTAGTCTCAGAAAACAAAAAGCCAACCAACGTAACAAAAGGTAAGCACCCGTAACAATAAGCTAAGGAACGGACCTAACAAAAAGGTAAGCTGA